>CAWWDY010000192.1:0-47906 GCA_963942605.1 Poecilus cupreus | reverse complement strand
AAAATTGCTGTTTTAAGCATGCAAAAGCAAACAAAACGCCGTTTTCAAGTACTTAAACTAAAACATTTATGTATATGTCGTGTGTAATGGCTAATGTTAGCAAAATCAAGATAAAATAGCTGTTTTCAGCTTACAAAAACATACAAAATTTAAACTTTCATCAAGATAAAATTGCTGCTTTAAGCATGCAAAAGCATACAAAACGCCGTTTTCAAGTATTTAAACTGTCATATTCATGTATAGTCGTGTGTAATGGCTTATGTTTGCAAAATCAAGTTAAAATAGCTGTTTTCAGCTTGCAAAAATATATAAAATGCTGTTTTCAAGTATTTAAACAGTCATATTCATGTTTCTGTCGTGTATAATGGCTAATGTTGGTGAAATCAAGATAAATTTGCTGTTTTAGGCATACAAAAGCATACATAACACCGTTTTCAAGTATTTAAACCGTCATATTCATGTATATGTCGTGTGTAATGGCTTATGTTTGCAAAATCAAGATAAAATAGCTGTTTTCAGCTTGCAAAAACATACAAAATGCGGTTTCCAAGTATTTAAACTATCATATTCATGTTTCTGTCGTGTATAATGGCTAATGTAAATGAAAACAAGATAAAATTGCTGTTTTAAGCAGGCAAAAGCATACAAAACGCCATTTTCAAGTATTTAAACTGTCAAATTCTTGTATATGTCATGTGTAAATGCTTATGTTTTTCAAAATCAAGATAAAATAGCTGTTTTCAGCTTGCAAAAACATACAAAATACTGTTTTGAAGTATTTAAACTGTCATATTCATGTTTCTGTCGTGTATAATGGCTAATGTTGGTGAAATCAAGATAAAATTGCTGTTTTAAGCATTCAAAAGAATACAAAACGCCGTTTCCGAGTATTTAAACTGTCATATTTATGTATATGTCGTGTGTAATGGCTTATGTTTGCAAAATCAAAATAAAAATAGCTGTTTTCAGCTTGCAAAAACATACAAAATGCTGTTTTAAGTATTTAAACTGTCATATTCATGTTTCTATCGTGCATAATGGCTAATGTTGGTAAAATCAAGATAAAACTGCTGTTTTAAGCATTCAAAAGCATACAAGACACCGTTTTCAAGTATTTAAACTGTCATATTCTTGTATATGACGTGTGTAGTGTCTTATGTTTGCAAAATCAAGATAAAAAAGCTGTTTTCAGCTTGCAAAAACATACAAAATGTTGTTTCCAAGTATTTGAACTGTCATATTCATGTTTCTGTCGTGTATAATGGCTAATGTTGGTGAAGTCAAGATAAAACTGCTGTTTTAAGCATTCAAAAGCATACAAAACACCGTTTACAAGTATTTAAACTGTCATATTCATGTATATTTAGTGACAATAAAATATATCTGAACAATTGTCACTAATGTTTATCTATATTGGCTGGAGCCAATATGAATACAAAAATATTTTTATTTATTGAATTGTAAATAATATATGTAATAAATTTACACAGCGAGACTTTAATGCTTGTATATTTTTCTAATTTTTTCTAATCTGTTTTTAACAAAAATACATAACTACCAAAAAGAATTACCCTTTTTTCTTTTTTCTTGGTTTCTTGATTTTTATAAATTCAAAAAATAATAATTTGTAGTAGGCCACTACACTACCCCCTCCCATCAACAAAGAAAAATAAGGAAAAAGGGTAACAATATAACACAATCATATAACAAGTTAAATAATTTGAGAAACACATAAAATTATACAAGTGTGGAGTAATGAGTGTTCGCATATCGAAATCAATTCGGTAAATAAGCAGGCTTTAACCGGTCAATTGTCACAGTTTCGGTTTTATTTTTAATCAGAATTTTGAAAAATTTGTCATAACGCTTGATTACTGGAAAAGGACCTAGGTATGGCTGTTGTAGAATTGGACCAATTGCATCATTACGAATGAAAACATGACTAGTTTTAAATAAATCTGGATGTACATATGATTTTTTATTTTGTAATGTTGAAGTTGTTGGAATAAATTTAATAATAGCTGATTTGACATTAGTTAAATAATTTGGAAAATTAGTTTCATCGTTGTTTGGTTTGATAATGAATTCGCCTGGTAATTTTAAAGGTTCGCCGTAGACTAACTCTGCTGCACTGCAGTTGATAGGTACCTTACAATATGAACGTAGGCCAAGTAAAATTATTGGAAGCGATGTTAACCAATCAGAGGAATTGCTTATTGCTTTAAGGGATGTTTTTAGTTGTCTGTGGAATCTCTCAATTAACCCGTTTGCTTGGGGATGATAAGAAGTTGTTGTAATATGCTTAATGTTTAACATTGTTGTTAATCGTTTGAATAGGGTTGAATTAAATTGTTGTCCTCGGTCTGAGGTAATTATTGAAGGAACGCCGAATCTTGCAATCCAATCAGAGATAAGAGCTTTAGCTATATTTTCAGCTGATGGTTCTTTCAAAGGAATTACTTCCGGCCATCTGGTGAAACGGTCAATACAAGTTAGAATATGAGTAAATCCTTTAGATGGTGGTAATTTAACAATATCTACGTGAATCATATTAAATCTTTTCCGTGGTTTTGGAAAGTCTCCGATAGGAGAATTTACATGCCGCGTAATTTTTGATTTTTGGCAGTTTAAACATGTTTTAACTTTATTTCGTATTTCAGAATGCATATTAGGCCATACAAAACGTTGAGAAATTAATTTGTCTGTTGCTTTTGCTCCAGGATGAGACATTGAATGAAACTGATCAAAAATGATATCTCGAAATTTTTTTGGAATAAATGGTCGTGGCGAATTCATTGAAACATCACACGTTAAATCAAATTTTGAATTTTCAAGTTGATAATCTACTAATTTCAAATTTGTATTGTTACTATTTTTTATTTTAAGTAGGTCTTCGTCTGATTGTTGTTCTAAAGCTATTTGTTTGTAATCTATTTGTTTATTGTTAAACATCGTTGATATATGAATTCTTGATAAAGCATCAGCCACAGGATTATTTTTACCAGAAATGTGACGTATATCACTTGTAAATTGGAAAATGTAATCTAATTGTCTGATCTCTCTTGGATTGTATACGTTGCTTTGTTTAATTTTGGAAATGTATGTTAAAGGTTTATGATCAGTATAAACAAAGAATTGTGTTCCCTCAATAAAATATCTAAATTTTTTAATCGATGAATAAATTGCCAATAATTCTCTACCAAAGGTGCTATATTTTTTTTCAGTGAGAGTTAAAGCTCTCGAATAAAATGCTATTGGTTTCCAGGCGTTGGAAACGTATTGTTGTAAAACCGCCCCAATTCCGTCATTGGAGGCATCCACCATTATACTTGTTTGTGCTGTTTGGTCGGGAAAAATCAATGTAGTTGATTTAACTAATTCGTTTTTTATTAAATTAAATGCCTTTATTGCATCATTGTTCCACGTAACTTTTTTTAAAATATCTTTTGGACTAGTTATTAATTTATTAACAGGGTTTAAAATTATAGCGCAATGTGGTATGAAACGATTGTAAAAATTTATTAGCCCTAGAAACTCACGTAGTTTACGTTGTGTGTCTGGAAGAGGGAATTTTAAAATTGCTTCTACTTTAGATTCCAAAGGTTGTATTCCATTCTTAGAAATTGAATGTCCTAAAAATTCTATTTTATTTAAACCAAATTGCGATTTATTTGTATTAATTATAATTTCAAATTTGTTTAATCTTTCAAAAACTTTTTGTAAGTGGTGTAGGTGTTGTTCTGGGGAATTGCTTGCTATCAGCAGATCATCTAAGTATGCAAAACAAAAATCTAAACCTCTAGTGACTTCGTCGATAAATCTCTGAAATGTTTGGGCACTATTTCGTAAACCGAAGGGCATTACTGTATATTCATAAAGGCCGAAAGGGGTTGTTATTGCAGTTTTTGAAATTGAATCTGTATCCATCGGAATTTGGTGGTAAGCTTGTACTAAATCAATTTTGGAATAAATGTTAGTATTTTGTAAATAAGTTGTAAAGTCGTGTAGATGTGGTATAGGATACCTATCAGGAATTGTTTGTGCATTCAAAGCGCGATAATCCCCACACGGACGCCATTCCCCGTTCTTCTTTTGAACCAAGTGTAATGGTGATGCCCAATTACTAGAAGAGGGGCGTATCAAACCTTTTTGTAGCATTTTGTCAAATTCTTTTTTAGCTATAAGCAGTTTATCTGGAGCTAATCTTCTTGGCCTAGCGAACGCTGGAGCACCGGATGTGAGTACAAAATGTTTGACAGAATGTTTAATTTGTCGTGAAAAATTAATTGGTTCAGTTAGCTTTGGAAATTTTGATAGCAGTTGGTAAAATTTATTTGTTGATTGTTTTTCTGTCATAATTACGTTTGTCAAAATGTTGTTGTCAAAAGTTTTATGCAATTGATCTGCTTCTATTAAGCGTTTATTTTTTAAGTTTATTAGTAAGTTGTAATGTTTAAGGAAATCTGCCCCAATAATCGAACTGTTGGTTTTAGCAATAATGAACTTCCAGGTGAATAATTTGGAGAGTCCTAAATCTAATTTTAGGGTTCTTGTACCGTAAGTAACAATTGACGTGTTATTGGCTGCTTGGAGTGTTAAAACACTTTTTGAAAGCTTGAATTGATTTGAAATATGAAAAACACTCACCTGAGCTCCTGTGTCAATTAAGAAACGGTGGCCAGAAAAACGATCTTGAACGTAAAATAAGTTTGATTTTGGAGAATTATATCTGTGATAAAGAGAAATAGGTTTTGAAGTATTATTATTTATAGGCAACGGTGAGTGAATAGTCACCTTTTCTTTAATTAGACTTTTATAATTTGAACATGGAGGAACGCATTTGTGTGCTTTTTTGCCGAACGTGTAATGATACCAACATAGCGTTGACTTTGAAGACTCAGGAGCATATTCTCTGGAAGTACGAGGGAAAAACTGATGTGTAGTAGATGTCATCTTGTTCTTTAGTTCCTTGACGTCATGCACGAGTTGTTGAAGAACTTGGTTGGTTTTATGTTCTGAAGATTCCGAAATTAAAGTAATTTGATCTTGATTGATGGCAAGAATTTTGTCAGCGATATCTGCTTTCTCTTCAAGGTTTGTGTTGATGGATGCTGATAACACAATTTGAACGTTTTTTGGAAGTTTCTGCAGAAAGATTTCTTCTAGGATAGATTCGTCTAAAGTTTTCCTGCCAATTAATTGTCTCATGTATCTGAGGAGTTGTGAAGGTTTTTTATCATCGGTTGAAGAAAAATTGAGAAATTGGTGTAGTTTTTCAGAGTCTGATAGGCTGATTCTTTTAATCAAGGTTTGTTTCAGGTTAGTGTATGGAAAATCTTCTGAGGGACTGACAATTAAATCCCTGACTTCACTTGCATATTGGGGAGTCAAGAAGGAAATGAGTTTCGAAAATTTGCTGAACTCACTTGTTATCCTGTGACTTTGAAAAATGATTTCCACTTGGGCAAACCATAATTCCGGGTCTGCAGGCCAGAATTCTGGTACTTTAATGGCTGGTGTTAAGGCAGAGATGTCAGGGCTTGTTGTAAGCGAGTCCAGATGGCTTGTAGTAGACTCCATGTAATAATATTCGGGGTCACCAATTTAGTGACAATAAAATATATCTGAACAATTGTCACTAATGTTTATCTATATTGGCTGGAGCCAATATGAATACAAAAATATTTTTATTTATTTAATTGTAAATAATATATGTAATAAATTTACACAGCGAGACTTTAATGCTTGTATATTTTTCTAATTTTTTCTAATCTGTTTTTAACAAAAATACATAACTACCAAAAAGAATTACCCTTTTTTCTTTTTTCTTGGTTTCTTGATTTTTATAAATTCAAAAAATAATAATTTGTAGTAGGCCACTACATATATGTCGTGTGTAATTGCTTATATTTGCAAAATCAAGATAAAATAGCTGTTTTCAGCTTGAAAAAACATACAAAATACTGTTTTCAAAAATTTAAACTGTCATATTCACGTTTCTGTCGTTAATAATGGCTAATGTTGGTGAAATCAAGATAAAATTGCTGTTTTAAGCATTCAAAAGCATACAAGACACCGTTTTCAAGTATTGCAACTGTCATATTCATGTATATGTCATGTGTAATGACTTATGTTTGCAAAATCAAGATAAAATAGCTATTCTCAGCTTAAAAAAACACACAAAATGCTGTTTTCAAGTATTTAAACTGTCCTATTCACGTTTCTGTCGTGTATAATGGCTAATGTTGGTGAAATCGAGATAAAACTGCTGTTTTAAGCATTCAAAAGCATACAAAACACCGTTTTCAAGTATTTAAACTGTCATATTCTTGTATATGTCGTGTGTAGTGTTATATGTTTGCAAAATCAAGATAAAATAGCTGTTTTCAGCTTGCAAAAACATACAAAATGCTGTTTTCATGTATGTAAACTGTCAAATTCATGTTTCTATCGTGTATAATGGCTAATGTTGGTGAAATCAAGATAAAACTGCTGTTTTAAGCATTCAAAAGCATACAAAACTCAGTTTTCAAGTATTTAAACTGTCATATTCTTGTATATGTCGTGTGTAGTGTCTTATGTTTGCAAAATCAAGATAAAATAGCTGTTTTCAGCTTGCAAAAACATACAAAATGTTGTTTTCAAGTATCTAAACTGTCATATTCATGTTTCTGTCGTGTATAATGGCTAATGTTGGTGAAATCAAGATAAAACTGCTGTTTTAAGCATTGAAAAGCATACAAAACACCGTTTTCAAGTATTTAAACTGTCATATTCATGTATATATCGTGTGTAATGGCTTATGTTTGCAAAATCAAGATAAAATAGCTGTTCTCAGCTTGCAAAAACATACAAAATGCTGTTTTCAAGTATTTAAACTGTCATATTCATGTTTCTGTCGTGCAAAATGACTAATGTTGGTGAAATCAAGATAAACCTGCTGTTATAAGCATTCAAAAGCATACAAAACACCGTTTTCAAGTATTTAAACTGTCATATTAATGTATATGTCGTGTGTAATGATTTATGTTTGCAAAATCAAGATAAAATAGCTGTTTTCAGCTTGCAAAAACATACAAAATGCTGTTTTCAAGTATGTAAACTGTCATATTCATGTTTCTGTCATGTATAATGGCTAATGTTGGTGAAATCAAGATAAAACTGCTGTTTTAAGCATTCAAAAGCATAGAAGACACCGTTTTCAAGTATTTAAACTGTCATATTTATGTATATGTCATGTGTAATGGCTTATGTTTGCAAAATCAAGATAAAATAGCTATTCTCAGCTTGAAAAAACACACAAAATGCTGTTTTCAAGTATTTAAACTGTCCTATTCACGTTTCTGTCGTGTAATGGCTAACGTTGGTGAAATCAAGATAAAACTGCTGTTTTAAGCATTCAAAAGCATACAAAACACCATTTTCAAGTATTTAAACTGTCATATTCGTGTTTCTGTCGTGTTTAATGGCTTATGTTGGTGAAATCAAGATAAAACTGCTGTTTTAAGCATTCAAAAGCATATAAAACACCGTTTTCAAGTATTTAAACTGTCATGTTCATGTATATGTCATGTGTAATGGCTTATGTTTGCAAAATCAAGATAAAATATCTGTTTTCAGCTTGCAAAAACATACAAATTTCTGTTTTCAAGTATGTAAACTGTCATATTTATGTTTCTGTCGTGTATAATGGCTAATGTTTGCAAAATCAAGATAAAATAGCTGTTCTCAGCTTGCAAAAACATACAAAATGCTGTTTTCAAGTATCTAAACTGTCATAATCATGTTTCTGTCGTGCATAATGGCTAATGTTGGTGAAATCAAGATAAACCTGCTGTTATAAGCATTCAAAAGCATACAAAACACAGTTTTCAAGAATTTAAACTGTCATATTCTTGTATATGTCGTGTGTAGTGTCTTATGTTTGCCAAATCAAGATAAAATAGCTGTTTTCAGCTTGCAAAAACATACAAAATGCTGTTTTCAAGTATTGAAACTGTCATATTCATGTTTCTGTCGTGTATAATAGCTAATGTTGGTGAAAGCAAGATAAAAATGCTGTTTTAAGCATGCAAAAGCATACAAACACCGTTTTCAAGTATTTAAACTGTCATATTCATGTTTCTGTCATTTATAATAGCTAATGTTGGTGAAAGCAAGATAAAAATGCTGTTTTAAGCATGCAAAAGCATACAAAATGCTGTTTTCAAGTATTTAAACTGTCATATTCATGTTTCTGTCGTGTATAATAGCTAATGTTGGTGAAAGCAAGATAAAAATCCTGTTTTCAGCATGCAAAAGCATACAAAACACCGTTTTCAAGTATTTAAACTGTCATATTCATGTACATGTCGTGTGTAATGGCTTATGTTTGCAAAATCAAGATTATATAGCTGTTTTCAACTTGCAAACACATACAAAATGCTGTTTTCAAGTATTTAAGCTGTCATATTCATGTTTCTGTCGTGTATAATAGCTAATGTTGGTGTAAGTAAGATAAAAATGCTGTTTTAAGCATGCAAAAGTATACAAAACACCGTTTTCAAGTATTTAAACTGTCATATTTATAAACATGTCGTGTGTAATGGCTTATGTTTGCAAAATCAAGAAAAAATAGCTGTTTTCAGCTTGCAAAAACAAACAAAATGCTGTTTTCAAATATTTAAACTGTCATATTTATGTTTCTGTCGTGTATAATAGCTAATGTTGGTGAAAGCAAGATAAAAATGCTGTTTTAAGCATGCAAAAGCATACAAAACACCGTTTTCAAGTATTTAAACTGTCATATTCATGTACATGTCGTGTGTAATGGCTTATGTTTGCAAAATCAAGATAAAATAGCTGTTTTCAGCTTGCAAAAACATACAAAATGCTGTTTTCAAAAATTTAAACTGTCATATTCACGTTTCTGTCGTTAATAATGGCTAATGTTGGTGAAATTAAGATAAAACTGCTGTTTGAAGGATTCAGAAGCATACAAAACACCGTTTTTAAGTATTTAAACTGTCATATTCATGTATATATCGTGTGTAATGGCTTATGTTTGCAAAATCAAGATAAAATAGCTGTTTTCAGCTTGCAAAAACATACAAAATGCTGTTTTCATGTATGTAAACTGTCAAATTCATGTTTCTATCGTGTATAATGGCTAATGTTGGTGAAATCAAGATAAAACTGCTGTTTTAAGCATTCAAAAGCATACAAAACTCAGTTTTCAAGTATTTAAACTGTCATATTCTTGTATATGTCGTGTGTAGTGTCTTATGTTTGCAAAATCAAGATAAAAAAGCTGTTTTCAGCTTGCAAAAACATACAAAATGTTGTTTTCAAGTATCTAAACTGTCATATTCATGTTTCTGTCGTGTATAATGGCTAATGTTGGTGAAATCAAGATAAAACTGCTGTTTTAAGCATTGAAAAGCATACAAAACACCGTTTTCAAGTATTTAAACTGTCATATTCATGTATATATCGTGTGTAATGGCTTATGTTTGCAAAATCAAGATAAAATAGCTGTTCTCAGCTTGCAAAAACATACAAAATGCTGTTTTCAAGTATTTAAACTGTCATATTCATGTTTCTGTCGTGCATAATGACTAATGTTGGTGAAATCAAGATAAACCTGCTGTTTTAAGCATTCAAAAGCATACAAAACACCGTTTTCAAGTATTTAAACTGTCATATTCGTGTTTCTGTCGTGTTTAATGGCTTATGTTGGTGAAATCAAGATAAAACTGCTGTTTTAAGCATTCAAAAGCATATAAAACACCGTTTTCAAGTATTTAAACTGTCATGTTCATGTATATGTCATGTGTAATGGCTTATGTTTGCAAAATCAAGATAAAATATCTGTTTTCAGCTTGCAAAAACATACAAAATTCTGTTTTCAAGTATGTAAACTGTCATATTTATGTTTCTGTCGTGTATAATGGCTAATGTTGGTGAAATCAAGATAAAACTGCTGTTTTAAGCATTCAAAAGCATACAAAACACCGTTTTAAAGTATTTAAACTGTCATATTCATGTATATGTCGTGTGTTATTGCTTATTTTTGCAAAATCAAGATAAAATAGCTGTTCTCAGCTTGCAAAAGCATACAAAATGCTGTTTTCAAGTATTTAAACTGTCATATTCATGTTTCTGTCGTGTATAATGGCTAATGTTGGTGAAATCAAGATAAAACTGCTGTTTTAAGCATTCAAAAGAATACAAAACACCGTTTTTTAGTATTTAAACAGTCATATTCATGTATATGTCGTGTGTAATGGCTTATGTTTGCAAAATCAAGATAAAATAGCTGTTTTCAGCGTGCAAAAACATACAAAATGCTGTTTTCAAAAATTTAAACTGTTATATTCACGTTTCTGTCGTGAATAATGACTAATGTAGGTGAAATCAAGATAAAACTGCTGTTTTAAGCATTCAAAAGCATACAAAACACCGTTTTCAAGTATTTAAACTGTCATATTCGTGTTTCTGTCGTGTATAATGGCTAATGTTGGTGAAATCAAGATAAAACTGCTGTTTTAAGCATTCAAAAGCATACAAGACACCGTTTTCAAGTATTTAAACTGTCATATTCATGTATATGTCATGTGTAATGGCTTATGTTTGCAAAAACATACAAAATGCTGTTTTCAAAAATTTAAACTGTCATATTCACGTTTCTGTCGTGAATAATGGCTAATGTTGGTGAAATCAAGATAAAACTGCTGTTTTAAGCATTCAAAAGCATACAAGACACCGTTTTTAAGTATTTAAACTGTCATATTCTTGTATATGTCGTGTGTATTGTCTTATGTTTGCAAAATCAAGATAAAATAGCTGTTTTCAGCTTGCAAACACATACAAAATGTTGTTTTCAAGTATTTAAACTATCATATTCATGTTTCTGTCGTGTATAATGGCTAATGTTGGTGAAATCAAGATAAAACTGCTATTTTAAGCATTCAAAAGCATACAAAACACCGTTTTCAAGTATTTAAACTGTCATATTCATGTATATATCGTGTGTAATGGCTTATATTTGCAAAATCAAGATAAAATAGCTGTTCTCAGCTTGCAAAAGCATACAAAATGCTGTTTTCAAGTATTTAAACTGTCATATTCATGTTTCTGTCGTATATAATGGCTAATGTTGGTGAAATCAAGATAAAACTGCTGTTTTAAGCAATCAAAAGCATACAAAACACCGTTTTCAAGTATTTTAACTGTCATATTCATGTATATATCGTGTGTAATGGCTTATGTTTGCAAAATCAAGATAAAATAGCTGTTTTCAGCTTGCAAAAAACATACAAAATGTTGTTTTAAGTATATAAACTGTCATATTCTCGTTTCTATCGTATATAATGGCTAATGTTGGTGAAATCATGATAAAACTGCTGTTTTAAGCATTCAAAAGAATACAAAACACCGTTTTTAAGTATTTAAACTGTCATATTCATGTATATGTCGTGTGTAATGGCTTATGTTTGCAAAATTAAAGATAAAATAGCTGTTTTCAGCTTGCAAAAACATACAAAATGCTGTTTTCAAAAATTTAAACTGTCATATTCACGTTTCTGTCGTGAATAATGGCTAATGTTGGTGAAATCAAGATAAAACTGCTGTTTTAAGCATTCAACAACATACAAAACACCGTTTTCAAGTATTTAAACTGTCATATTCTTGTATATGTCGTGTGTAGTGTCTTATGTTTGCCAAATCAAGATAAAATAGCTGTTTTCAGCTTGCAAAAACATACAAAATGTTGTTTTTAAGTATTTAAACTGTCATATTCATGTTTCTGTCGTGTATAATGGCTAATGTTGGTGAAATCAAGATAAAACTGCTGTTTTAAGCATTCAAAAGCATACAAAACACCGTTTTAAAGTATTTAAACTGTCATATTCATGTATATGTCGTGTGTTATTGCTTATTTTTGCAAAATCAAGATAAAATAGCTGTTCTCAGCTTGCAAAAGCATACAAGATGCTGTTTTCAAGTATTTAAACTGTCATATTCATGTTTCTGTCGTGTATAATGGCTAATGTTGGTGAAATCAAGATAAAACTGCTGTTTTAAGCATTCAAAAGAATACAAAACACTGTTTTTAAGTATTTAAACAGTCATATTTATGTATATGTCGTGTGTAATGGCTTATGTTTGCAAAATCAAGATAACATAGCTGTTTTCAGCTTGCAAAAACATACAAAATGCTGTTTTCAAAAATTTAAACTGTCAGATTCACGTTTCTGTCGTGAATAATGGCTAATGTTGGTGAAATCAAGATAAAACTGCTGTTTTAAGCATTCAAAAGCATACAAAACACCGTTTTCAAGTATTTAAACTGTCATATTCGTGTTTCTGTCGTGTATAATGGCTAATGTTGGTGAAATCAAGATAAAACTGCTGTTTTAAGCATTCAAAAGCATACAAAACACCGTTTTCAAGTATTTAAACTGTCATATTCATGTATATATCGTGTGTAATGGCTTATATTTGCAAAATCAAGATAAAATAGCTGTTCTCAGCTTGCAAAAGCATACAAAATGCTGTTTTCAAAAATTTAAACTGTCATATTCACGTTTCTGTCGTGAATAATGGCTAATGTTGGTGAAATCAAGATAAAACTGCTGTTTTAAGCATTCAACAACATACAAAACACCGTTTTCAAGTATTTAAACTGTCATATTCTTGTATATGTCGTGTGTAGTGTCTTATGTTTGCCAAATCAAGATAAAATAGCTGTTTTCAGCTTGCAAAAACATACAAAATGTTGTTTTTAAGTATTTAAACTGTCATATTCATGTTTCTGTCGTGTATAATGGCTAATGTTGGTGAAATCAAGATAAAACTGCTGTTTTAAGCATTCAAAAGCATACAAAACACCGTTTTAAAGTATTTAAACTGTCATATTCATGTATATGTCGTGTGTTATTGCTTATTTTTGCAAAATCAAGATAAAATAGCTGTTCTCAGCTTGCAAAAACATACAAAATGTTGTTTTTAAGTATTTAAACTGTCATATTCATGTTTCTGTCGTGTATAATGGCTAATGTTGGTGAAATCAAGATAAAACTGCTGTTTTAAGCATTCAAAAGCATACAAGACACCGTTTTCAAGTATTTAAACTGTCATATTCATGTATATGTCATTTGTAATGGCTTATGTTTGCAAAAACATACAAAATGCTGTTTTCAAAAATTTAAACTGTCATATTCACGTTTCTGTCGTGAATAATGGCTAATGTTGGTGAAATCAAGATAAAACTGCTGTTTTAAGCATTCAAAAGCATACAAGACACCGTTTTTAAGTATTTAAACTGTCATATTCTTGTATATGTCGTGTGTAGTGTCTTATGTTTGCAAAATCAAGATAAAATAGCTGTTTTCAGCTTGCAAAAACATACAAAATGTTGTTTTCAAGTATTTAAACTATCATATTCATGTTTCTGTCGTGTATAATGGCTAATGTTGGTGAAATCAAGATAAAACTGCTGTTTTAGCATTCAAAAGCATACAAAACACCGTTTTCAAGTATTTAAACTGTCATATTCATGTATATATCGTGTGTAATGGCTTATATTTGCAAAATCAAGATAAAATAGCTGTTCTCAGCTTGCAAAAGCATACAAAATGCTGTTTTCAAGTATTTAAACTGTCATATTCATGTGTCTGTCGTATATAATGGCTAATGTTGGTGAAATCAAGATAAAACTGCTGTTTTAAGCATTCAAAAGCATACAAAACACCGTTTTCAAGTATTTAAACTGTCATATTCTTGTATATGTCGTGTGTAGTGCCTTATGTTTGCAAAATCAAGATAAAATAGCTGTTTTCAGCTTGCACAAACATACAACATGTTGTTTTCAAGTATTTAAACTGTCATATTCATGTTTCTGTCGCGTATAATGGCTAATGTTGGTGAAATCAAGATAAAACTGCTGTTTTAAGCATTCAAAAGCATACAGAACACCGTTTTCAAGTATTTAAACTGTCATATTCATGTATATATCGTGTGTAATGGCTTATGTTTGCAAAATCAAGATAAAATAGCTGTTTTCAGCTTGCAAAAACATAAAAAATGCTGTTTTCAAAAATTTAAACTGTCATATTCACGTTTCTGTCGTGAATAATGGCTAATGTTGGTGAAATCAAGATAAAACTGCTGTTTTAAGCATTCAAAAGCATACAAGAGACCGTTTTCAAGTATTTAAACTGTCATATTCTTGTATATGTCGTGTGTAGTGTCTTATGTTTGCAAAATCAAGATAAAATAGCTGTTTTCAGCTTGCAAAAACATACAAAATGTTGTTTTTAAGTATTTAAACTGTCATATTCATGTTTCTGTCGTGTATAATGGCAAATGTTGGTAAAATCAAAATAAAACTGCTGTTTTAAGCATTCAAAAGCATACAAAACACCGTTTTCAATTATTTAAACTGTCATATTCATGTATATATCGTGTGTAATGGCTTATATTTGCAAAATCAAGTTAAAATATCTGTTTTCAGCTTGCAAAAACACACAAAATGCTGTTTTCAAAAATTTAAACTGTCATATTCACGTTTCTGTCGTGAATAATGGCTAATGTTGGTGAAATCAAGATAAAACTGCTGTTTTATGCATTCAAAAGCATACAAGACACCGTTTTCAAGTATTTAAACTGTCATATTCATGTATATGTCGTGTAAACTTGCTGTTTTAAGCATTCAAAAGCATACAAAACTCCGTTTTCAAGTATTTAAACTGTCATATTCATGTATATGTCGTGTTTTATGGCTTATGTTTGCAAAATCAAGATAAAATAGCTGTTTTCAGTTTGAAAAAACATACAAAATGCTGTTTTCAAGTACTTAAACTGTCATATTCATGTTTCTGTCGTGTATAATGGCTAATGTTGGTGAAATCAAGATAAAATAGCTCTTTTCAGCTTGAAAAAACATACAAAATGCTGTTTTCAAGAATTTAAACTGTCATATTCATGTTTCTGCCGTGTATAATGGCTAATGTTGGTGCAATCAAGATAAAACTGTTGTTTTAAGCATCAAAAGCATACAAAACACCGTTTTCAAGTATTTAAACTGTCATATTCGTGTTTCTGTCGTGTATAATGGCTAATGTTGGTGAAATCAAGATAAAACTGCTGTTTTAAGCATTCAAAAGCATACAAAACCCCGTTTTCAAGTATTTAAACTGTCATATTAATGTATATGTCGTGTGTTATGGCTTATGTTTGCATAATCAAGATAAAATAGCTGTTTTCAGCCTGAAAAAACATACAAAATGCTGTTTTCAAGTATTTAAACTGTAAAATTCATGTTTCTGTCGTGTATAATGGCTAATGTTGGTGAAATCAAGATAAAACTGCTGTTTTAAGCATTCAAAAGCATACAAAACACCGTTTTCAAATATTTAAACTGTCATATTCATGTATATATCGTGTGTAATGGCTTATATTTGCAAAATCAAGATAAAATAGCTGTTCTCAGCTTGCAAAAGCATACAAAATGCTGTTTTCAAGTATTTAAACTGTCATATTCATGTGTCTGTCGTATATAATGGCTAATGTTGGTGAAATCAAGATAAAACTGCTGTTTTAAGCATTCAAAAGCATACAAAACACCGTTTTCAAGTATTTAAACTGTCATATTCTTGTATATGTCGTGTGTAGTGCCTTATGTTTGCAAAATCAAGATAAAATAGCTGTTTTCAGCTTGCACAAACATACAACATGTTGTTTTCAAGTATTTAAACTGTCATATTCATGTTTCTGTCGCGTATAATGGCTAATGTTGGTGAAATCAAGATAAAACTGCTGTTTTAAGCATTCAAAAGCATACAAAACACCGTTTTCAAGTATTTAAACTGTCATATTCATGTATATATCGTGTGTAATGGCTTATGTTTGCAAAATCAAGATAAAATAGCTGTTTTCAGCTTGCAAAAACATAAAAAATGCTGTTTTCAAAAATTTTAACTGTTATATTTACGTTTCTGTCGTGAATAATGGCTAATGTTGGTGAAATCAAGATAAAACTGCTGTTTTAAGCATTCAAAAGCATACAAGACACCGTTTTCAAGTATTTAAACTGTCATATTCTTGTATATGTCGTGTGTAGTGTCTTATGTTTGCAAAATCAAGATAAAATAGCTGTTTTCATCTTGCAAAAACATACAAAATGTTGTTTTTAAGTATTTAAACTGTCATATTCATGTTTCTGTCGTGTATAATGGCTAATTTTGGTAAAATCAAAATAAAACTGCTGTTTTAAGCATTCAAAAGCATACAAAACACCGTTTTCAATTATTTAAACTGTCATATTCATGTATATATCATGTGTAATGGCTTATATTTGCAAAATCAAATTAAAATATCTGTTTTCAGCTTGCAAAAACACACAAAATGCTGTTTTCAAAAATTTAAACTGTCATATTCACGTTTCTGTCGTGAATAATGGCTAATGTTGGTGAAATCAAGATAAAACTGCTGTTTTAAGCATTCAAAAGCATACAAGACACCGTTTTCAAGTATTTAAACTGTCATATTCTTGTATATGTCGTGTGTAGTGTCTTATGTTTGCAAAATCAAGATAAAATAGCTGTTTTCAGCTTGCAAAAACATACAAAATGTTGTTTTTAAGTATTTAAACTGTCATATTCATGTTTCTGTCGTGTATAATGGCTAATGTTGGTAAAATCAAAATAAAACTGCTGTTTTAAGCATTCAAAAGCATACAAAACACCGTTTTCAATTATTTAAACTGTCATATTCATGTATATATCGTGTGTAATGGCTTATATTTGCAAAATCAAGTTAAAATATCTGTTTTCAGCTTGCAAAAACACACAAAATGCTGTTTTCAAAAATTTAAACTGTCATATTCACGTTTCTGTCGTAAATAATGGCTAATGTTGGTGAAATTAAGATAAAACTGCTGTTTTAAGCATTCAAAAGCAAACAAGACACCGTTTTCAAGTATTTAAACTGTCATATTCATGTATATGTCGTGTAAAATTGCTGTTTTAAGCATTCAAAAGCATACAAAACTCCGTTTTCAAGTATTTAAACTGTCATATTCATGTATATGTCGTGTTTTATGGCTTATGTTTGCAAAATCAAGATAAAATAGCTGTTTTCAGTTTGAAAAAACATACAAAATGCTGTTTTCAAGTACTTAAACTGTCATATTCATGTTTCTGTCGTGTATAATGGCTAATGTTGGTGAAATCAAGATAAAATAGCTCTTTTCAGCTTGAAAAAACATACAAAATGCTGTTTTCAAGAATTTAAACTGTCATATTCATGTTTCTGCCGTGTATAATGGCTAATGTTGGTGCAATCAAGATAAAACTGTTGTTTTAAGCATCAAAAGCATACAAAACACCGTTTTTAAGTATTTAAACTGTCATATTCATGTATATATCGTGTGTAATGGCTTATATTTGCAAAATCAAAATAAAATAGCTGTTTTCAGCTTGCAAAAACATACAAAATGCTGTTTTCAAGAATTTAAACTGTCATATTCACGTTTCTGTCGCGTATAATGGCTAATGTTGGTGAAATCAAGATAAAACTGCTGTTTTAAGCATTAAAATGCATACAAAACTCCGTTTTCAAGTAGATAAACTGTCATATTCATGTATATGTCGCGTTTAATGGTTTATGTTTGCAAAATCAAGATAAAATAGCTGTTTTCAGCTTGCAAAAACATAAAAAATGCTGTTTTCAAGTATTTAAACTGTCATTTCATGTTTCTGTCGTGCATAATGGATAATGTTGGTGAAATCAAGATAAAACTGCTGTTTTAAGCATTCAAAAGCATACAAAACACCGTTTTATAGTATTTAAACTGTCATATTCATGTATATGTCGTGTGTAATTGCTTATGTTTGCAAAATCAAGATAAAATAGCTGTTCTCAGCTTGCAAAAGCATACAAAATGCTGTTTTCAAGTATTTAAACTGTCATATTCATGTTTTTGTCGTGTATAATGGCTAATGTTGGTGAAATCAAGATAAAACTGCTGTTTTAAGCATTCAAAAGCATACAAAACACCGTTTTCAAGTATTTAAACTGTCATATTCGTGTTTCTGTCGTGTATAATGGCTAATGTTGGTGAAATCAAGACAAAACTGCTGTTTTAAGCATTCAAAAGCATACAAAACCCCGTTTTCAAGTATTTAAACTGTCATATTAATGTATATGTCGTGTGTTATGGCTTATGTTTGCATAATCAAGATAAAATAGCTGTTTTCAGCCTGAAAAAACATACAAAATTCTGTTTTCAAGTATTTAAACTGTAAAATTCATGTTTCTGTCGTGTATAATGGCTAATGTTTGTGAAATCAAGATAAAACTGCTGTTTTAAGCATTCAAAAGCATACAAAACACCGTTTTCAAGTATTTAAACTGTCATATTCATGTATATGTCATGTGTAATGGCTTATGTTTGCAAAATCAAGATAAAATATCTGTTTTCAGCTTGCAAAAACATACAAAATGCTGTATTCAAGTATGTAAACTGTCATATTCATGTTTCTGTCTTGCATAATGGCTAATGTTGGTAAAATCAAGATAAAATAGCCCTTTTCAGCTTGAAAAAACATACAAAATGCTGTTTTCAAGTATTTAAACTGTCATATTCGTGTTTCTGTCGTGTATAATAGCTAATGTTGGTGAAATCAAAATAAAACTGCTGTTTTAAGCATTCAAAAGCATACAAAACACAGTTTTCAAGTATTTAAGCTGTCATATTAATGTATATGTTGTGTGTTATGGCTTATGTTTGCATAATCAAGATAAAATAGCTGTTTGCAGCCTGCAAAAACATGCAAAATGCTGTTTTCAAGTATTTAAACTGTAATATTCATGTTTCTGTCGTGTATAATGGCTAATGTTTGTGAAATCAATATAAAACTGCTGTTTTAAGCATTCAAAAGCATACAAAACACCGTTTTCAAGTATTTAAACTGTCATATTCCTGTATATGTCATGTGTAATGGCTTAAGTTTGCAAAATCAAGATAAAATATCTGTTTTCAGCTTGCAAAAACATACAAAATGCTGTTTTCAAGTATGTAAACTGTCATATTCATGTTTCTGTCTTGTATAATGGCTAATGTTGGTGAAATCAAGATAAAATAGCTCTTTTCAGCTTGAAAAATCATACAAAATGCTGTTTTCAAGAATTTAAACTGTCATATTCATGTTTCTGTCGTGTATAATGGCTAATGTTGGTGAAATCAAGATAAAACTGTTGTTTTAAGCATTCAAAAGCTTACAAAACACCGTTTTCAAGTATTTAAACTGTCATATTCTTGTATATGTCGTGTGTAGTGTCTTATGTTTGCAAAATCAAGATAAAATAGCTGTATTCAGCTTGCAAAAACATACAAAATGTTGTTTTCAAGTATTTAAACTGTCATATTCATGTTTCTGTCGTGTATAATGGCTAATGTTGGTGAAATCAAGATAAAACTGCTGTTTTAAGCATTCAAAAGCATACAAAACACCGTTTTCAAGTATTTAAACTGTCATATTCGTGTTTCTGTCGTGTATAATGGCTAATGTTGGTGAAATCAAGATAAAACTGCTGTTTTAAGCATTCAAAAGCATACAAGACACCGTTTTCAAGTATTTAAACTGTCATATTCATGTATATGTCATGTGTAATGGCTTATGTTTGCAAAATCAAGATAAAATAGCTATTCTCAACTTGAAAAAACACACAAAATGCTGTATTCAAGTATTTAAACTGTCCTATTTACGTTTCTGTCGTGTATAATGGCTAATGTTGGCGAAATCAAAATAAAACTGCTGTTTTAAGCATTCAAAAGCATACAAAACACCGTTTTTAAGTATTTAAACTGTCATATTCATGTATATATCGTGTGTAATGGCTTATGTTTGCAAAATCAAGATAAATTAGCTGTTTTCAGCTTGCAAAAACATACAAAATGCTGTTTTAAGTATTTAAACTGTCATATTCATGTTTCTGTCGTGTATAATGGCTAATGTTGGTGAAATCAAGATAAAACTGCTGTTTTAAGCATTCAAAAGCATACAAAACACCGTTTTCAAGTATTTAAACTGTCATATTCATGTATATATCGTGTGTAATGGCTTATATTTGCAAAATCAAAATAAAATAGTTGTTTTCAGCTTGCAAAAACATACAAAATGCTGTTTTCAAGAATTTAAACTGTCATATTCACGTTTCTGTCGCGTATAATGGCTAATGTTGGTGAAATCAATATAAAACTGCTGTTTTAAGCATTAAAATGCATACAAAACTCCGTTTTCAAGTATATAAACTGTCATATTTATGAATATGTCGTGTGTAATGGTTTATGTTTGCAAAATCAAGATAAAATAGCTGTTTTCAGCTTGCAAAAACATAAAAAATGCTGTTTTCAAGTATTTAAAATGTCATTTCATGTTTCTGTCGTGTATAATGGCTAATGTTGGTGAAATCAAGATAAAACTGCTGTTTTAAGCATTCAAAAGCATACAAAACACCGTTTTATAGTATTTAAACTGTCATATTCATGTATATGTCGTGTGTAATTGCTTATGTTTGCAAAATCAAGATAAAATAGCTGTTCTCAGCTTGCAAAAGCATACAAAATGCTGTTTTCAAGTATTTAAACTTTCATATTCATGTTTCTGTCGTGTATAATGGCTAATGTTGGTGAAATCAAGATAAAACTGCTGTTTTAAGCATTCAAAAGCATACAAAACACCGTTTTCAAGTATTTAAACTGTCATATTCATGTATATATCGTGTGTAATGGCTTATATTTGCAAAATCAAGTTAAAATATCTGTTTTCAGCTTGCAAAAACACACAAAATGCTGTTTTCAAAAATTTAAACTGTCATATTCACGTTTCTGTCGTAAATAATGGCTAATGTTGGTGAAATTAAGATAAAACTGCTGTTTTAAGCATTCAAAAGCATACAAGACACCGTTTTCAAGTATCTAAACTGTCATATTCATGTATATGTCGTGTAAAATTGCTGTTTTAAGCATTTAAAAGCATACAAAACTCCGTTTTCAAGTATTTAAACTGTCATATTCATGTATATGTCGTGTTTTATGGCTTATGTTTGCAAAATCAGGATAAAATAGCTGTTTTCAGTTTGAAAAAACATACAAAATGCTGTTTTCAAGTACTTAAACTGTCATATTCATGTTTCTGTCGTGTATAATGGCTAATGTTGGTGAAATCAAGATAAAATAGCTCTTTTCAGCTTGAAAAAACATACAAAATGCTGTTTTCAAGAATTTAAACTGTCATATTCATGTTTCTGCCGTGTATAATGGCTAATGTTGGTGCAATCAAGATAAAACTGTTGTTTTAAGCATCAAAAGCATACAAAACACCGTTTTCAAGTATTTAAACTGTCATATTCATGTATATATCGTGTGTAATGGCTTATATTTGCAAAATCAAAATAAAATAGCTGTTTTCAGCTTGCAAAAACATACAAAATGCTGTTTTCAAGAATTTAAACTGTCATATTCACGTTTCTGTCGCGTATAATGGCTAATGTTGGTGAAATCAAGATAAAACTGCTGTTTTAAGCATTAAAATGCATACAAAACTCCGTTTTCAAGTATATAAACTGTCATATTGCAGCATTCAACTGTGTCGAGAGTTAAGTTTTTTACGGAGTTTAAATCTTCATTTTCTCAAATAATTCTTGCGATTTAATTTTGAATAATTTATTTCAACGTTGCAGTTAAGTGTAATAAATAATATTTCAGTGTATTTTCTGTTCAAAAGTGTTCCAGATTTGAATTATTTCAATATTTGTGACAGTGTCAATAAGGTTGAATTTCGAAAATTTCTTGACTTAAGCATATTGCAAGTCTTAACAACAAATAGTGAAGGCCATTCACTGACAGTAAGTCAAGTAAATATTCCTTATATTTTTCATCTGTTGAACGTCCATCTTTCAACATGGTCAACTTGTGCGCAAAATGTAATTCGAACATCAGTCGCCAAAATAATCCAGGGTTGGCTTGTAGCGGACCCTGTCAAAGATTTTATCATTATAAATGTGGGGCTGTATCCTCCACAATTAAAAATACTTTGGCGTCTATGCCGAGCTTAAAATGGACCTGTGATGCATGTCAGCTTTTGGAAACTTCAGCTAATTCACCTCTCAATTCTACTGCTTCAGGATCTAATCAGTATACTTTATCTGATATTATGGAGAGCTTATCGGAATTGAAAAAATCGATTGAATTCTGTTGCAACAAAATTGACGATTTTGAACTTAAATTAAAAAACATTTCTGAAAAAGTCAGTATTGTTGATAAACTTGAATCCGAGTGTAAAGTGCTAAAATTAAAAGTTGCCGATCTGGAGCAAAGATCACGTTTAAACAACATTGAGATCGTCGGAATACCTCAAAAACAAAATGAAAATTTAATTGATATTTTAAAAATAATTGGAAATAAAGTTAAATGTCCGGTAAGCGATCACGATATTGACGCTATTCATCGAGTTACTCCGTATAATTATAATTCAAATAAAACTAAAAATATAATTGTTAGATTCACATCTAGAATTAAGAAAGATAATTTTATAACAAGTGCACGGGCTCTAAAAAATTTTAACACACAATTAATAAATTTTTCGGAAAATAACCCTATATATGTAAACGACCATCTTAGCCCACATAATAAATTATTATTAGCTAATGTAAAAAAAACTGCTAAGGACAAACAATACAAATTTGTGTGGATTAAATCTAGTAGAATCTATGTACGTAAAACGGATAACTCGCCAATTATAATTATTAATGATGAAACAGATATTTCTAAAATAAAATAAGGTTTCGTTTTAAACTCTTAATTATTAGTAGTCGGTTTAATAATGAACATCCGTGTTTATTATCAAAATGTCAGAGGCATTAAAACTAAACTAACTAATATTTATAATGAAATTTCGTGCTGTGACTTCGATGTTGTAATTCTTACAGAAACCTGGTTAAATAGCAGTGTATCAAACTCTGAGATATGTGACCAAAATAAATATATAATTTATAGACGCGACAGAAACGACCCTTTAAAATGTGAAGGCGGTGGTGTTTTAATATTAGTGGCAAGTAAATTCAAATCTAAAATTCAGTTATCCTGGTGTTCTCCGGCAGAAGACATCTGGGTAACTTTATTTCTCTCCAACTACAAAATTCACATCTGCAGCGTTTATATTGCTCCATCTTCCAATCCCGACATCTACTATCATCACTTCAATAAACTCAGTGAAATATGTTTAAAATATTCAGAAGACATCATCTTAATTGCTGGTGATTTTAATTTACCCCACATTAATTGGACACCTAAACTAAATTATTTTCAGCCCCTAAATGTTAAAAGAAATGATGTTTACTTTGAATTTGTTAATTCTATCAATATTTGTCATTTATTTCAATACAATGGTACCGTTAATGTTAATAATAATATTTTAGATTTTACATTATGTAATTTGGACTGTACAGTCAATTTATGTGAATCTAGTATTTCAAACATTGATGTACACCATCCGCCCCTTGAATTGTTTCTTGAATTAAATGACATACCACAGCTTCCACCTAACATTTCATTTATACATAATTTCAAAAATTGTAATTACGAAGATCTTATTTTCAAACTTTCTAATATTAATTGGGAAATGAAATTAAATGAAAAATGTATAAATGTCAACGTAAATACATTTTATAATATTGTACGGGATCTTATTAATGACTTTGTTCCTATCAAATGTGTTAATAAAAATTCTTATCCTTCGTGGTTTTCATTTTCTTTAAAGAAATTATTGAAGGAAAAACATAAATTTTTCAAAAAGTGGAAGGTGTACAAAAACAATAGGGACTACCTTCTTTTTTCTCAATTTCGGTTGAAAGTTAAGCAAAAATTAAAAGAGGACTTCAATAACTATGTTCTTAATGTTGAAAAAAACTTGAAAGTTAATCCTAAAAAATTTTGGAACTATACTAAAACTCTGAGAAAAAACAGTGGTATTCCTAATAATGTTAAATATCTAGATCACATTGCTGAAAATGGTGTTGAAGTTGCAAATCTGTTTGCTGATTATTTCGAATCCATGTATGTTACTGTTAACGATGTAAATAATTACACTATACCAAGTGGGGCTTATGAGGCCATTAATTTAGGTTCTGTCTATCTTGATTACGATAAAATTTTATATCATTTACTACATCTGGATACAACTAAAGGTGGTGGACCTGATCAAATTCCTGCGATTTTTATCAAAACTTGTGCTTATTACCTTGCAAAGCCGCTACATATTCTTTTTAATCAGTCTTTGAAATCAGGAATTTTTCCAGATATTTGGAAAATGTCCCATATTACTCCAATACATAAATCGGGAGATATATGTGATGTGTCAAACTACAGGCCAATTTCCATTCTTTCAATTATTCCAAAATTATTTGAATCGCTGGTAGTGAAAGAATTAAAATATAATTTAGAAAATATTATAATTCCCGAACAAAACGGCTTTTGTTCTAAAAGATCTGTTCTAACTAACCTTGTTCCGTTCACCGAATTCATTAGTTCTAACATGGACAAAAAACTACAAATTGACACAATTTATACAGATTTCAGCAAAGCGTTTGATCGGGTACATCATCCTACTCTGATTTACAAACTTCAAACTATTGGAATACATGGTACATTATTAAGATGGATTGAATCCTATATAACCAATCGGTCACAATTAGTTTATTGTAATGGTTTTAAATCTCATTCTATATCTGTTCCTTCTGGTGTACCGCAAGGATCCCACCTGGGCCCTTTATTATTCAACTTATTTATAAATGATATTTCACAATGTTTTAATCATTCACAATTTTTATTATATGCGGATGATTTGAAGATATTTAAAACCATTACAAACATAAATGACTGTATTGCTTTACAAAATGACCTCACTCAATTATTCCTTTATTGTCAACAAAATTATTTACATCTCAATTCATCTAAGTGTTATGTTATGAATTTTACCAGAAATCGTAACGCAATCAACTTTAACTATAAAATCAACAATGTGTCTCTTGAAGTGAAATCAATAATACGAGATTTAGGTGTACTTTATGACCCTAAACTTTTAATGAAATCTCATATTGATTCCATCAGTAAGGATTCATACCGTACATTGGGCTTTATATTTCGGCACTGTAAAGTTTTTAAGAATCCAGATACGGTGATTTGTATATATAATTCATTAGTACGCTCCAAACTTGAATATGCCTCCGTAGTATGGAATCCAATGTACAGAAAAAACATTAATATTATTGAAAATGTACAAAAAAGGTTTGTAAATTTACTTTGTTATAAATTTAATATTAACTGTTCAACTTATATAAGCAAACTAGAAAGATTCAATATGAGCAGTTTAGAAGACAGGCGAACATATTTTGACATGATTTTCTTATATAAAATTTTCGATAATTTGCTTTACTGTAATAATATTATTTCATTGTTTAATTTTCATGTTCCACCAAAAATTACGAGATCTTGCAAACTTTTTAAGTTACCAAAAAGTAACACAAATAATTACAAATATTCCTGTGTTAACCGTATTATGTTTACTTACAACAATAAGTTAATACATTTAGATCTGTTTAATATGTCTTTAAACTCTTTCAAGAAATATTTAAAATCGTATGTACTGTAATTATATAATGGACTCTTGGTGTCTGTTTGCTGTATTTAATGTATGCTACTGATTGTAATTAGTGAGAACCTTTATTTGGCCTTTATTGTGCTGTTGGTTCTCCCATTTCCTTAAATAAATAAATATTCATGTATATGTCGTGTTTAATGGTTTATGTTTGCAAAATCAAGATAAAATAGCTGTTTTCAGCTTGCAAAAACATAAAAAATGCTGTTTTCAAGTATTTAAACTGTCATTTCATGTTTCTGTCGTGCATAATGGATAATGTTGGTGAAATCAAGATAAAACTGCTGTTTTAAGCATTCAAAAGCATACAAATTACCGTTTTATAGTATTTAAACTGTCATATTCATGTATATGTCGTGTGTAATTGCTTATGTTTGCAAAATCAAGATAAAATAGCTGTTCTCAGCTTGCAAAAGCATACAAAATGCTGTTTTCAAGTATTTAAACTGTCATATTCATGTTTTTGTCGTGTATAATAACTAATGTTGGTGAAATCAAGATAAAACTGCTGTTTTAAGCATTCAAAAGCATACAAAACACCGTTTTCAAGTATTTAAACTGTCATATTCGTGTTTCTGTCGTGTATAATGGCTAATGTTGGTGAAATCAAGACAAAACTGCTGTTTTAAGCATTCAAAAGCATACAAAACCCCGTTTTCAAGTATTTAAACTGTCATATTAATGTATATGTCGTGTGTTATGGCTTATGTTTGCATAATCAAGATAAAATAGCTGTTTTCAGCCTGAAAAAACATACAAAATGCTGTTTTCAAGTATTTAAACTGTAAAATTCATGTTTCTGTCGTGTATAATGGCTAATGTTTGTGAAATCAAGATAAAACTGCTGTTTTAAGCATTCAAAAGCATACAAAACACCGTTTTCAAGTATTTAAACTGTCATATTCATGTATATGTCATGTGTAATGGCTTATGTTTGCAAAATCAAGATAAAATATCTGTTTTCAGCTTGCAAAAACATACAAAATGCTGTATTCAAGTATGTAAACTGTCATATTCATGTTTCTGTCTTACATAATGGCTAATGTTGGTAAAATCAAGATAAAATAGCCCTTTTCAGCTTGAAAAAACATACAAAATGCTGTTTTCAAGTATTTAAACTGTCATATTCGTGTTTCTGTCGTGTATAATAGCTAATGTTGGTGCAATCAAAATAAAACTGCTGTTTTAAGCATTCAAAAGCATACAAAACACAGTTTTCAAGTATTTAAGCTGTCATATTAATGTATATGTTGTGTGTTATGGCTTATGTTTGCATAATCAAGATAAAATAGCTGTTTGCAGCCTGCAAAAACATGCAAAATGCTGTTTTCAAGTATTTAAACTGTAATATTCATGTTTCTGTCGTGTATAATGGCTAATGTTTGTGAAATCAATATAAAACTGCTGTTTTAAGCATTCAAAAGCATACAAAACACCGTTTTCAAGTATTTAAACTGTCATATTCCTGTATATGTCATGTGTAATGGCTTAAGTTTGCAAAATCAAGATAAAATATCTGTTTTCAGCTTGCAAAAACATACAAAATGCTGTTTTCAAGTATGTAAACTGTCATATTCATGTTTCTGTCTTGTATAATGGCTAATGTTGGTAAAATCAAGATAAAATAGCTCTTTTCAGCTTGAAAAATCATACAAAATGCTGTTTTCAAGAATTTAAACTGTCATATTCATGTTTCTGTCGTGTATAATGGCTAATGTTGGTGAAATCAAGATAAAACTGTTGTTTTAAGCATTCAAAAGCTTACAAAACACCGTTTTCAAGTATTTAAACTGTCATATTCTTGTATATGTCGTGTGTAGTGTCTTATGTTTGCAAAATCAAGATAAAATAGCTGTATTCAGCTTGCAAAAACATACAAAATGTTGTTTTCAAGTATTTAAACTGTCATATTCATGTTTCTGTCGTGTATAATGGCTAATGTTGGTGAAATCAAGATAAAACTGCTGTTTTAAGCATTCAAAAGCATACAAAACACCGTTTTCAAGTATTTAAACTGTCATATTCGTGTTTCTGTCGTGTATAATGGCTAATGTTGGTGAAATCAAGATAAAACTGCTGTTTTAAGCATTCAAAAGCATACAAGACACCGTTTTCAAGTATTTAAACTGTCATATTCATGTATATGTCATGTGTAATGGCTTATGTTTGCAAAATCAAGATAAAATAGCTATTCTCAAATTGAAAAAACACACAAAATGCTGTATTCAAGTATTTAAACTGTCCTATTTACGTTTCTGTCGTGTATAATGGCTAATGTTGGCGAAATCAAAATAAAACTGCTGTTTTAAGCATTCAAAAGCATACAAAACACCGTTTTTAAGTATTTAAACTGTCATATTCATGTATATATCGTGTGTAATGGCTTATGTTTGCAAAATCAAGATAAATTAGCTGTTTTCAGCTTGCAAAAACATACAAAATGCTGTTTTAAGTATTTAAACTGTCATATTCATGTTTCTGTCGTGTATAATGGCTAATGTTGGTGAAATCAAGATAAAACTGCTGTTTTAAGCATTCAAAAGCATACAAAACACCGTTTTCAAGTATTTAAACTGTCATATTCATGTATATATCGTGTGTAATGGCTTATATTTGCAAAATCAAAATAAAATAGTTGTTTTCAGCTTGCAAAAACATACAAAATGCTGTTTTCAAGAATTTAAACTGTCATATTCACGTTTCTGTCGCGTATAATGGCTAATGTTGGTGAAATCAAGATAAAACTGCTGTTTTAAGCATTAAAATGCATACAAAACTCCGTTTTCAAGTATATAAACTGTCATATTTATGAATATGTCGTGTGTAATGGTTTATGTTTGCAAAATCAAGATAAAATAGCTGTTTTCAGCTTGCAAAAACATAAAAAATGCTGTTTTCAAGTATTTAAAATGTCATTTCATGTTTCTGTCGTGTATAATGGCTAATGTTGGTGAAATCAAGATAAAACTGCTGTTTTAAGCATTCAAAAGCATACAAAACACCGTTTTATAGTATTTAAACTGTCATATTCATGTATATGTCGTGTGTAATTGCTTATGTTTGCAAAATCAAGATAAAATAGCTGTTCTCAGCTTGCAAAAGCATACAAAATGCTGTTTTCAAGTATTTAAACTTTCATATTCATGTTTCTGTCGTGTATAATGGCTAATGTTGGTGAAATCAAGATAAAACTGCTGTTCTAAGCATTCAAAAGCATACAAAACACCGTTTTCAAGTATTTAAACTGTCATATTCATGTATATGTCATGTGTAATGGCTTATGTTTGCAAAATCAAGATAAAATATCTGTTTTCAGCTTGCAAAAACATACAAAATGCTGTATTCAAGTATGTAAACTGTCATATTCATGTTTCTGTCTTGCATAATGGCTAATGTTGGTAAAATCAAGATAAAATAGCCCTTTTCAGCTTGAAAAAACATACAAAATGCTGTTTTCAAGTATTTAAACTGTCATATTCGTGTTTCTGTCGTGTATAATAGCTAATGTTGGTGAAATCAAAATAAAACTGCTGTTTTAAGCATTCAAAAGCATACAAAACACAGTTTTCAAGTATTTAAGCTGTCATATTAATGTATATGTTGTGTGTTATGGCTTTTGTTTGCATAATCAAGATAAAATAGCTGTTTGCAGCCTGCAAAAACATGCAAAATGCTGTTTTCAAGTATTTAAACTGTAATATTCATGTTTCTGTCGTGTATAATGGCTAATGTTTGTAAAATCAATATAAAACTGCTGTTTTAAGCATTCAAAAGCATACAAAACACCGTTTTCAAGTATTTAAACTGTCATATTCGTGTTTCTGTCGTGTATAATGGCTAATGTTGGTGAAATCAAGATAAAACTGCTGTTTTAAGCATTCAAAAGCATACAAGACACCGTTTTCAAGTATTTAAACTGTCATATTCATGTATATGTCATGTGTAATGGCTTATGTTTGCAAAATCAAGATAAAATAGCTATTCTCAACTTGAAAAAACACACAAAATGCTGTATTCAAGTATTTAAACTGTCCTATTTACGTTTCTGTCGTGTATAATGGCTAATGTTGGCGAAATCAAAATAAAACTGCTGTTTTAAGCATTCAAAAGCATACAAAACACCGTTTTTAAGTATTTAAACTGTCATATTCATGTATATATCGTGTGTAATGGCTTATGTTTGCAAAATCAATATAAATTAGCTGTTTTCAGCTTGCAAAAACATACAAAAAGCTGTTTTAAGTATTTAAACTGTCATATTCATGTTTCTGTCGTGTATAATGGCTAATGTTGGTGAAATCAAGATAAAACTGCTGTTTTAAGCATTCAAAAGCATACAAAACACCGTTTTCAAGTATTTAAACTGTCATATTAATGTATATATCGTGTGTAATGGCTTATATTTGCAAAATCAAAATAAAATAGTTGTTTTCAGCTTGCAAAAACATACAAAATGCTGTTTTCAAGAATTTAAACTGTCATATTCACGTTTCTGTCGCGTAAAATGGCTAATGTTGGTGAAATCAAGATAAAACTGCTGTTTTAAGCATTAAAATGCATACAAAACTCCGTTTTCAAGTATATAAACTGTCATATTTATGAATATGTCGTGTGTAATGGTTTATGTTTGCAAAATCAAGATAAAATAGCTGTTTTCAGCTTGCAAAAACATAAAAAATGCTGTTTTCAAGTATTTAAAATGTCATTTCATGTTTCTGTCGTGTATAATGGCTAATGTTGGTGAAATCAAGATAAAACTGCTGTTTTAAGCATTCAAAAGCATACAAAACACCGTTTTATAGTATTTAAACTGTCATATTCATGTATATGTCGTGTGTAATTGCTTATGTTTGCAAAATCAAGATAAAATAGCTGTTCTCAGCTTGCAAAAGCATACAAAATGCTGTTTTCAAGTATTTAAACTTTCATATTCATGTTTCTGTCGTGTATAATGGCTAATGTTGGTGAAATCAAGATAAAACTGCTGTTTTAAGCATTCAAAAGCATACAAAACACCGTTTTCAAGTATTTAAACTGCCATATTAATGTATATGTCGTGTGTTATGGCTTATGTTTGCATAATCAAGATAAAATAGCTGTTTGCAGCCTGCAAAAACATGCAAAATGCTGTTTTCAAGTATTTAAACTGTAATATACATGTTTCTGTCGTGTATAATGGCTAATGTTTGTTAAATCAATATAAAACTGCTGTTTTAAGCATTCAAAAGCATACAAAACACCGTTTTCAAGTATTTAAACTGTCATATTCATGTATATGTCATGTGTAATGGCTTAAGTTTGCAAAATCAAGATAAAATATCTGTTTTCAGCTTGCAAAAACATACAAAATGCTGTTTTCAAGTATGTAAACTGTCATATTCATGTTTCTGTTTTATATAATGGCTAACGTTAGTGAAATCAAGATAAAATAGCTCTTTTCAGCTTGAAAAATCATACAAAATGCTGTTTTCAAGAATTTAAACTGTCATATTCATGTTTCTGTCGTGTATAATAGCTAATGTTGGTGTAAGTAAGATAAAAATGCTGTTTTAAGCATGCAAAAGCATACAAAACACCGTTTTCAAGTATTTAAACTGTCATATTCATAAACATGTCGTGTGTAATGGCTTATGTTTGCAAAATCAAGAAAAAATAGCTGTTTTCAGCTTGCAAAAACATACAAAATGCTGTTTTCAAAAATTTAAACTGTCATATTCACGTTTCTGTCGTTAATAATGGCTAATGTTGGTGAAATTAAGATAAAACTGCTGTTTTAAGAATTCAGAAGCATACAAAACACCGTTTTTAAGTATTTAAACTGTCATATTCATGTATATATCGTGTGTAATGGCTTATGTTTGCAAAATCAAGATAAAATAGCTGTTTTCAGCTTGCAAAAACATACAAAATGCTGTTTTAAGTATTTAAACTGTCATATTCATGTTTCTATCGTGCATAATGGCTAATGTTGGTAAAATCAAGATAAAACTGCTGTTTTAAGCATTCAAAAGCATACAAGACACCGTTTTCAAGTATTTAAACTGTCATATTCTTGTATATGACGTGTGTAGTGTCTTATGTTTGCAAAATCAAGATAAAAAAGCTGTTTTCAGCTTGCAAAAACATACAAAATGTTGTTTCCAAGTATTTGAACTGTCATATTCATGTTTCTGTCGTGTATAATGGCTAATGTTGGTGAAGTCAAGATAAAACTGCTGTTTTAAGCATTCAAAAGCATACAAAACACCGTTTACAAGTATTTAAACTGTCATATTCATGTATATTTAGTGACAATAAAATATATCTGAACAATTGTCACTAATGTTTATCTATATTGGCTGGAGCCAATATGAATACAAAAATATTTTTATTTATTGAATTGTAAATAATATATGTAATAAATTTACACAGCGAGACTTTAATGCTTGTATATTTTTCTAATTTTTTCTAATCTGTTTTTAACAAAAATACATAACTACCAAAAAGAATTACCCTTTTTTCTTTTTTCTTGGTTTCTTGATTTTTATAAATTCAAAAAATAATAATTTGTAGTAGGCCACTACACTACCCCCTCCCATCAACAAAGAAAAATAAGGAAAAAGGGTAACAATATAACACAATCATATAACAAGTTAAATAATTTGAGAAACACATAAAATTATACAAGTGTGGAGTAATGAGTGTTCGCATATCGAAATCAATTCGGTAAATAAGCAGGCTTTAACCGGTCAATTGTCACAGTTTCGGTTTTATTTTTAATCAGAATTTTGAAAAATTTGTCATAACGCTTGATTACTGGAAAAGGACCTAGGTATGGCTGTTGTAGAATTGGACCAATTGCATCATTACGAATGAAAACATGACTAGTTTTAAATAAATCTGGATGTACATATGATTTTTTATTTTGTAATGTTGAAGTTGTTGGAATAAATTTAATAATAGCTGATTTGACATTAGTTAAATAATTTGGAAAATTAGTTTCATCGTTGTTTGGTTTGATAATGAATTCGCCTGGTAATTTTAAAGGTTCGCCGTAGACTAACTCTGCTGCACTGCAGTTGATAGGTACCTTACAATATGAACGTAGGCCAAGTAAAATTATTGGAAGCGATGTTAACCAATCAGAGGAATTGCTTATTGCTTTAAGGGATGTTTTTAGTTGTCTGTGGAATCTCTCAATTAACCCGTTTGCTTGGGGATGATAAGAAGTTGTTGTAATATGCTTAATGTTTAACATTGTTGTTAATCGTTTGAATAGGGTTGAATTAAATTGTTGTCCTCGGTCTGAGGTAATTATTGAAGGAACGCCGAATCTTGCAATCCAATCAGAGATAAGAGCTTTAGCTATATTTTCAGCTGATGGTTCTTTCAAAGGAATTACTTCCGGCCATCTGGTGAAACGGTCAATACAAGTTAGAATATGAGTAAATCCTTTAGATGGTGGTAATTTAACAATATCTACGTGAATCATATTAAATCTTTTCCGTGGTTTTGGAAAGTCTCCGATAGGAGAATTTACATGCCGCGTAATTTTTGATTTTTGGCAGTTTAAACATGTTTTAACTTTATTTCGTATTTCAGAATGCATATTAGGCCATACAAAACGTTGAGAAATTAATTTGTCTGTTGCTTTTGCTCCAGGATGAGACATTGAATGAAACTGATCAAAAATGATATCTCGAAATTTTTTTGGAATAAATGGTCGTGGCGAATTCATTGAAACATCACACGTTAAATCAAATTTTGAATTTTCAAGTTGATAATCTACTAATTTCAAATTTGTATTGTTACTATTTTTTATTTTAAGTAGGTCTTCGTCTGATTGTTGTTCTAAAGCTATTTGTTTGTAATCTATTTGTTTATTGTTAAACATCGTTGATATATGAATTCTTGATAAAGCATCAGCCACAGGATTATTTTTACCAGAAATGTGACGTATATCACTTGTAAATTGGAAAATGTAATCTAATTGTCTGATCTCTCTTGGATTGTATACGTTGCTTTGTTTAATTTTGGAAATGTATGTTAAAGGTTTATGATCAGTATAAACAAAGAATTGTGTTCCCTCAATAAAATATCTAAATTTTTTAATCGATGAATAAATTGCCAATAATTCTCTACCAAAGGTGCTATATTTTTTTTCAGTGAGAGTTAAAGCTCTCGAATAAAATGCTATTGGTTTCCAGGCGTTGGAAACGTATTGTTGTAAAACCGCCCCAATTCCGTCATTGGAGGCATCCACCATTATACTTGTTTGTGCTGTTTGGTCGGGAAAAATCAATGTAGTTGATTTAACTAATTCGTTTTTTATTAAATTAAATGCCTTTATTGCATCATTGTTCCACGTAACTTTTTTTAAAATATCTTTTGGACTAGTTATTAATTTATTAACAGGGTTTAAAATTATAGCGCAATGTGGTATGAAACGATTGTAAAAATTTATTAGCCCTAGAAACTCACGTAGTTTACGTTGTGTGTCTGGAAGAGGGAATTTTAAAATTGCTTCTACTTTAGATTCCAAAGGTTGTATTCCATTCTTAGAAATTGAATGTCCTAAAAATTCTATTTTATTTAAACCAAATTGCGATTTATTTGTATTAATTATAATTTCAAATTTGTTTAATCTTTCAAAAACTTTTTGTAAGTGGTCTAGGTGTTGTTTTGGGGAATTGCTTGCTATCAGCAGATCATCTAAGTATGCAAAACAAAAATCTAAACCTCTAGTGACTTCGTCGATAAATCTCTGAAATGTTTGGGCACTATTTCGTAAACCGAAGGGCATTACTGTATATTCATAAAGGCCGAAAGGGGTTGTTATTGCAGTTTTTGAAATTGAATCTGTATCCATCGGAATTTGGTGGTAAGCTTGTACTAAATCAATTTTGGAATAAATGTTAGTATTTTGTAAATAAGTTGTAAAGTCGTGTAGATGTGGTATAGGATACCTATCAGGAATTGTTTGTGCATTCAAAGCGCGATAATCCCCACACGGACGCCATTCCCCGTTCTTCTTTTGAACCAAGTGTAATGGTGATGCCCAATTACTAGAAGAGGGGCGTATCAAACCTTTTTGTAGCATTTTGTCAAATTCTTTTTTAGCTATAAGCAGTTTATCTGGAGCTAATCTTCTTGGCCTAGCGAACGCTGGAGCACCGGATGTGAGTACAAAATGTTTGACAGAATGTTTAATTTGTCGTGAAAAATTAATTGGTTCAGTTAGCTTTGGAAATTTTGATAGCAGTTGGTAAAATTTATTTGTTGATTGTTTTTCTGTCATAATTACGTTTGTCAAAATGTTGTTGTCAAAAGTTTTATGCAATTGATCTGCTTCTATTAAGCGTTTATTTTTTAAGTTTATTAGTAAGTTGTAATGTTTAAGGAAATCTGCCCCAATAATCGAACTGTTGGTTTTAGCAATAATGAACTTCCAGGTGAATAATTTGGAGAGTCCTAAATCTAATTTTAGGGTTCTTGTACCGTAAGTAACAATTGACGTGTTATTGGCTGCTTGGAGTGTTAAAACACTTTTTGAAAGCTTGAATTGATTTGAAATATGAAAAACACTCACCTGAGCTCCTGTGTCAATTAAGAAACGGTGGCCAGAAAAACGATCTTGAACGTAAAATAAGTTTGATTTTGGAGAATTATATCTGTGATAAAGAGAAATAGGTTTTGAAGTATTATTATTTATAGGCAACGGTGAGCGAATAGTCACCTTTTCTTTAATTAGACTTTTATAATTTGAACATGGAGGAACGCATTTGTGTGCTTTTTTGCCGAACGTGTAATGATACCAACATAGCGTTGACTTTGAAGACTCAGGAGCATATTCTCTGGAAGTACGAGGGAAAAACTGATGTGTAGTAGATGTCATCTTGTTCTTTAGTTCCTTGACGTCATGCACGAGTTGTTGAAGAACTTGGTTGGTTTTATGTTCTGAAGATTCCGAAATTGAAGTAATTTGATCTTGATTGATGACAAGAATTTTGTCAGCGATATCTGCTTTCTCTTCAAGGTTTGTGTTGATGGATGCTGATAACACAATTTGAACGTTTTTTGGAAGTTTCTGCAGAAAGATTTCTTCTAGGATAGATTCGTCTAAAGTTTTCCTGCCAATTAATTGTCTCATGTATCTGAGGAGTTGTGAAGGTTTTTTATCATCGGTTGAAGAAAAATTGAGAAATTGGTGTAGTTTTTCAGAGTCTGATAGGCTGATTCTTTTAATCAAGGTTTGTTTCAGGTTAGTGTATGGAAAATCTTCTGAGGGACTGACAATTAAATCCCTGACTTCACTTGCATATTGGGGAGTCAAGAAGGAAATGAGTTTCGAAAATTTGCTGAACTCACTTGTTATCCTGTGACTTTGAAAAATGATTTCCACTTGGGCAAACCATAATTCCGGGTCTGCAGGCCAGAATTCTGGTACTTTAATGGCTGGTGTTAAGGCAGAGATGTCAGGGCTTGTTGTAAGCGAGTCCAGAGGGCTTGTAGTAGACTCCATGTAATAATATTCGGGGTCACCAATTTAGTGACAATAAAATATATCTGAACAATTGTCACTAATGTTTATCTATATTGGCTGGAGCCAATATGAATACAAAAATATTTTTATTTATTGAATTGTAAATAATATATGTAATAAATTTACACAGCGAGACTTTAATGCTTGTATATTTTTCTAATTTTTTCTAATCTGTTTTTAACAAAAATACATAACTACCAAAAAGAATTACCCTTTTTTCTTTTTTCTTGGTTTCTTGATTTTTATAAATTCAAAAAATAATAATTTGTAGTAGGCCACTACATATATGTCGTGTGTAATTGCTTATATTTGCAAAATCAAGATAAAATAGCTGTTTTCAGCTTGAAAAAACATACAAAATACTGTTTTCAAAAATTTAAACTGTCATATTCACGTTTCTGTCGTTAATAATGGCTAATGTTGGTGAAATCAAGATAAAACTGCTGTTTTAAAAATTCAAAAGCATACAAAACACCGTTCTCAAGTATTTAAACTGTCATATTCGTGTTTCTGTCGTGCATAATGGCTAATGTTGGTGAAATCAAGATAAAATTGCTGTTTTAAGCATTCAAAAGCATACAAGACACCGTTTTCAAGTATTGCAACTGTCATATTCATGTATATGTCATGTGTAATGACTTATGTTTGCAAAATCAAGATAAAATAGCTATTCTCAGCTTGAAAAAATCTGATGTGGCCAGCACATAACCTCCCGCCCAATACTACTCTTAAACAGTACAAAATAGTATTTGATACAAAAACATACCTTCTTATTTGTTTATTTTCTATTTATATTTGAGAATTAAAATTTTCTTTCGTATATTTATTGCATTTTTTGACATATATTTCACTAAAAAAACAGCTTCACAATCACAATGACATGTGTCACATTTCGAAGAAAAAATTTAAAATTTTTAAATGTTTCCATGGTGTACTAGGAATGCAAGATTTGTGAAATCTAATTTCTTTATATTTTATTATCTCTAAATCTAATGAAAATTAATAAAATTAGTATAATCAAAACACATGTAAAATTAAATATTCTTCAACTTTGAAAATAACATAAATTGTTGAAAAAGGAAATTTAACCGTGTTTTTCACAAAAAACTGTTAAGGGCTTCAAGTAAACTTCTACTTCCGGTTGCCCAATTTTATCCAAAATCTAATCAGCTCTTCATTTAAATATAAGAAGCAATAATTCACAAAATTGTATTTTTTGGTGTTATAGTATTTGAGTTATGCGAGACGAAAAAATTGCCACAGACTACACACACACACACATACATACATACATACATACATACATACATACATACATACAGACATCATCGTGAAAATAGTAAAATCGTATTGTAGGGACTCTAAAACGTGTTTATTCATTGAAAACTCACTACCCAATTTTTTGACCAAAAACAATACCTCCCTTACCTAGAGGTAGGCGGGAGGTAAAAACACACAAAATGCTGTTTTCAAGTATTTAAACTGTCCTATTCACGTTTCTGTCGTGTATAATGGCTAATGTTGGTGAAATCGAGATAAAACTGCTGTTTTAAGCATTCAAAAGCATACAAAACACCGTTTTCAAGTATTTAAACTGTCATATTCTTGTATATGTCGTGTGTAGTGTCATATGTTTGCAAAATCAAGATAAAATAGCTGTTTTCAGCTTGCAAAAACATACAAAATGCTGTTTTCATGTATGTAAACTGTCAAATTCATGTTTCTATCGTGTATAATGGCTAATGTTGGTGAAATCAAGATAAAACTGCTGTTTTAAGCATTCAAAAGCATACAAAACTCAGTTTTCAAGTATTTAAACTGTCATATTCTTGTATATGTCGTGTGTAGTGTCTTATGTTTGCAAAATCAAGATAAAATAGCTGTTTTCAGCTTGCAAAAACATACAAAATGTTGTTTTCAAGTATCTAAACTGTCATATTCATGTTTCTGTCGTGTATAATGGCTAATGTTGGTGAAATCAAGATAAAACTGCTGTTTTAAGCATTGAAAAGCATACAAAACACCGTTTTTAAGTATTTAAACTGTCATATTCATGTATATATCGTGTGTAATGGCTTATGTTTGCAAAATCAAGATAAAATAGCTGTTCTCAGCTTGCAAAAACATACAAAATGCTGTTTTCAAGTATTTAAACTGTCATATTCATGTTTCTGTCGTGCAAAATGACTAATGTTGGTGAAATCAAGATAAACCTGCTGTTATAAGCATTCAAAAGCATACAAAACACCGTTTTCAAGTATTTAAACTGTCATATTAATGTATATGTCGTGTGTAATGATTTATGTTTGCAAAATCAAGATAAAATAGCTGTTTTCAGCTTGCAAAAACATACAAAATGCTGTTTTCAAGTATGTAAACTGTCATATTCATGTTTCTGTCATGTATAATGTCTAATGTTGGTGAAATCAAGATAAAACTGCTGTTTTAAGCATTCAAAAGCATAGAAGACACCGTTTTCAAGTATTTAAACTGTCATATTTATGTATATGTCATGTGTAATGGCTTATGTTTGCAAAATCAAGATAAAATAGCTATTCTCAGCTTGAAAAAACACACAAAATGCTGTTTTCAAGTATTTAAACTGTCCTATTCACGTTTCTGTCGTGTAATGGCTAACGTTGGTGAAATCAAGATAAAACTGCTGTTTTAAGCATTCAAAAGCATACAAAACACCGTTTTCAAGTATTTAAACTGTCATATTCGTGTTTCTGTCGTGTTTAATGGCTTATGTTGGTGAAATCAAGATAAAACTGCTGTTTTAAGCATTCAAAAGCATATAAAACACCGTTTTCAAGTATTTAAACTGTCATGTTCATGTATATGTCATGTGTAATGGCTTATGTTTGCAAAATCAAGATAAAATATGTGTTTTCAGCTTGCAAAAACATACAAAATTCTGTTTTCAAGTATGTAAACTGTCATATTTATGTTTCTGTCGTGTATAATGGCTAATGTTTGCAAAATCAAGATAAAATAGCTGTTTTCAGCTTGCAAAAACATACAAAATTTTGTTTTCAAGTATCTAAACTGTCATATTCATGTTTCTGTCGTGTATAATGGCTAATGTTGGTGAAATCAAGATAAAACTGCTGTTTTAAGCATTGAAAAGCATACAAAACACCGTTTTCAAGTATTTAAACTGTCATATTCATGTATATATCGTGTGTAATGGCTTATGTTTGCAAAATCAAGATAAAATAGCTGTTCTCAGCTTGCAAAAACATACAAAATGCTGTTTTCAAGTATTTAAACTGTCATAATCATGTTTCTGTCGTGCATAATGGCTAATGTTGGTGAAATCAAGATAAACCTGCTGTTATAAGCATTCAAAAGCATACAAAACACAGTTTTCAAGTATTTAAACTGTCATATTCTTGTATATGTCGTGTGTAGTGTCTTATGTTTGCCAAATCAAGATAAAATAGTTGTTTTCAGCTTGCAAAAACATACAAAATGCTGTTTTCAAGTATTGAAACTGTCATATTCATGTTTCTGTCGTGTATAATAGCTAATGTTGGTGAAAGCAAAATAAAAATGCTGTTTTAAGCATGCAAAAGCATACAAACACCGTTTCCAAGTATTTAAACTGTCATATTCATGTTTCTGTCATTTATAATAGCTAATGTTGGTGAAAGCAAGATAAAAATGCTGTTTTAAGCATGCAAAAGCATACAAAATGCTGTTTTCAAGTATTTAAACTGTCATATTCATGTTTCTGTCGTGTATAATAGCTAATGTTGGTGAAAGCAAGATAAAAATCCTGTTTTCAGCATGCAAAAGCATACAAAACACCGTTTTCAAGTATTTAAACTGTCATATTCATGTACATGTCGTGTGTAATGGCTTATGTTTGCAAAATCAAGATAAAATAGCTGTTTTCAACTTGCAAACACATACAAAATGCTGTTTTCAAGTATTTAAGCTGTCATATTCATGTTTCTGTCGTGTATAATAGCTAATGTTGGTGTAAGTAAGATAAAAATGCTGTTTTAAGCATGCAAAAGCATACAAAACACCGTTTTCAAGTATTTAAACTGTCATATTCATAAACATGTCGTGTGTAATGGCTTATGTTTGCAAAATCAAGAAAAAATAGCTGTTTTCAGCTTGCAAAAACAAACAAAATGCTGTTTTCAAATATTTAAACTGTCATATTCATGTTTCTGTCGTGTATAATAGCTAATGTTGGTGAAAGCAAGATAAAAATGCTGTTTTAAGCATGCAAAAGCATACAAAACACCGTTTTCAAGTATTTAAACTGTCATATTCATGTACATGTCGTGTGTAATGGCTTATGTTTGCAAAATCAAGATAAAATAGCTGTTTTCAGCTTGCAAAAACATACAAAATGCTGTTTTCATGTATGTAAACTGTCAAATTCATGTTTCTATCGTGTATAATGGCTAATGTTGGTGAAATCAAGATAAAACTGCTGTTTTAAGCATTCAAAAGCATACAAAACTCAGTTTTCAAGTATTTAAACTGTCATATTCTTGTATATGTCGTGTGTAGTGTCTTATGTTTGCAAAATCAAGATAAAATAGCTGTTTTCAGCTTGCAAAAACATACAAAATGTTGTTTTCAAGTATCTAAACTGTCATATTCATGTTTCTGTCATGTATAATGGCTAATGTTGGTGAAATCAAGATAAAACTGCTGTTTTAAGCATTGAAAAGCATACAAAACACCGTTTTCAAGTATTTAAACTGTCATATTCATGTATATATCGTGTGTAATGGCTTATGTTTGCAAAATCAAGATAAAATAGCTGTTCTCAGCTTGCAAAAACATACAAAATGCTGTTTTCAAGTATTTAAACTGTCATATTCATGTTTCTGTCGTGCATAATGACTAATGTTGGTGAAATCAAGATAAAACTGCTGTTATAAGCATTCAAAAGCATACAAAACACCGTTTTCAAGTATTTAAACTGTCATATTAATGTATATGTCGTGTGTAATGATTTATGTTTGCAAAATCAAGATAAAATAGCTGTTTTCAGCTTGCAAAAACATACAAAATGCTGTTTTCAAGTATGTAAACTGTCATATTCATGTTTCTGTCATGTATAATGGCTAATGTTGGTGAAATCAAGATAAAACTGCTGTTTTAAGCATTCAAAAGCATAGAAGACACCGTTTTCAAGTATTTAAACTGTCATATATATGTATATGTCATGTGTAATGGCTTATGTTTGCAAAATCAAGATAAAATAGCTATTCTCAGCTTGAAAAAACACACAAAATGCTGTTTTCAAGTATTTAAACTGTCCTATTCACGTTTCTGTCGTGTAATGGCTAACGTTGGTGAAATCAAGATAAAACTGCTGTTTTAAGCATTCAAAAGCATACAAAACACCGTTTTCAAGTATTTAAACTGTCATATTCGTGTTTCTGTCGTGTTTAATGGCTTATGTTGGTGAAATCAAGATAAAATAGCTGTTCTCAGCTTGCAAAAATATACAAAATGCTGTTTTCAAGTATTTAAACTGTCATAATCATGTTTCTGTCGTGCATAATGGCTAATGTTGGTGAAATCAAGATAAACCTGCTGTTATAAGCATTCAAAAGCATACAAAACACCGTTTTCAAGTATTTAAACTGTCATATTCGTGTTTCTGTCGTGTATAATGGCTAATGTTGGTGAAATCAAGATAAAACTGCTGTTTTAAGCATTCAAAAGCATACAAGACACCGTTTTCAAGTATTTAAACTGTCATATTCATGTATATGTCATGTGTAATGGCTTATGTTTGCAAAAACATACAAAATGCTGTTTTCAAAAATTTAAACTGTCATATTCACGTTTCTGTCGTGAATAATGGCTAATGTTGGTGAAATCAAGATAAAACTGCTGTTTTAAGCATTCAAAAGCATACAAGACACCGTTTTTAAGTATTTAAACTGTCATATTCTTGTATATGTCGTGTGTATTGTCTTATGTTTGCAAAATCAAGATAAAATAGCTGTTTTCAGCTTGCAAAAACATACAAAATGTTGTTTTCAAGTATTTAAACTATCATATTCATGTTTCTGTCGTGTATAATGGCTAATGTTGGTGAAATCAAGATAAAACTGCTGTTTTAAGCATTCAAAAGCATACAAAACACCGTTTTCAAGTATTTAAACTGTCATATTCATGTATATATCGTGTGTAATGGCTTATATTTGCAAAATCAAGATAAAATAGCTGTTCTCAGCTTGCAAAAGCATACAAAATGCTGTTTTCAAGTATTTAAACTGTCATATTCATGTTTCTGTCGTATATAATGGCTAATGTTGGTGAAATCAAGATAAAACTGCTGTTTTAAGCATTCAAAAGCATACAAAACACCGTTTTCAAGTATTTTAACTGTCATATTCATGTATATATCGTGTGTAATGGCTTATGTTTGCAAAATCAAGATAAAATAGCTGTTTTCAGCTTGCAAAAAACATACAAAATGTTGTTTTAAGTATATAAACTGTCATATTCTCGTTTCTATCGTATATAATGGCTAATGTTGGTGAAATCATGATAAAACTGCTGTTTTAAGCATTCAAAAGAATACAAAACACCGTTTTTAAGTATTTAAACAGTCATATTTATGTATATGTCGTGTGTAATGGCTTATGTTTGCAAAATCAAGATAACATAGCTGTTTTCAGCTTGCAAAAACATACAAAATGCTGTTTTCAAAAATTTAAACTGTCAGATTCACGTTTCTGTCGTGAATAATGGCTAATGTTGGTGAAATCAAGATAAAACTGCTGTTTTAAGCATTCAAAAGCATACAAAACACCGTTTTCAAGTATTTAAACTGTCATATTCGTGTTTCTGTCGTGTATAATGGCTAATGTTGGTGAAATCAAGATAAAACTGCTGTTTTAAGCATTCAAAAGCATACAAGACACCGTTTTCAAGTATTTAAACTGTCATATTCATGTATATGTCATGTGTAATGGCTTATGTTTGCAAAAACATACAAAATGCTGTTTTCAAAAATTTAAACTGTCATATTCACGTTTCTGTCGTGAATAATGGCTAATGTTGGTGAAATCAAGATAAAACTGCTGTTTTAAGCATTCAAAAGCATACAAGACACCGTTTTTAAGTATTTAAACTGTCATATTCTTGTATATGTCGTGTGTAGTGTCTTATGTTTGCAAAATCAAGATAAAATAGCTGTTTTCAGCTTGCAAAAACATACAAAATGTTGTTTTCAAGTATTTAAACTATCATATTCATGTTTCTGTCGTGTATAATGGCTAATGTTGGTGAAATCAAGATAAAACTGCTGTTTTAAGCATTCAAAAGCATACAAAACACCGTTTTCAAGTATTTAAACTGTCATATTCATGTATATATCGTGTGTAATGGCTTATATTTGCAAAATCAAGATAAAATAGCTGTTCTCAACTTGCAAAAGCATACAAAATGCTGTTTTCAAGTATTTAAACTGTCATATTCATGTGTCTGTCGTATATAATGGCTAATGTTGGTGAAATCAAGATAAAACTGCTGTTTTAAGCATTCAAAAGCATACAAAACACCGTTTTCAAGTATTTAAACTGTCATATTCTTGTATATGTCGTGTGTAGTGCCTTATGTTTGCAAAATCAAGATAAAATAGCTGTTTTCAGCTTGCACAAACATACAACATGTTGTTTTCAAGTATTTAAACTGTCATATTCATGTTTCTGTCGCGTATAATGGCTAATGTTGGTGAAATCAAGATAAAACTGCTGTATTAAGCATTCAAAAGCATACAAAACACCGTTTTCAAGTATTTAAACTGTCATATTCATGTATATATCGTGTGTAATGGCTTATGTTTGCAAAATCAAGATAAAATAGCTGTTTTCAGCTTGCAAAAACATAAAAAATGCTGTTTTCAAAAATTTAAACTGTCATATTCACGTTTCTGTCGTGAATAATGGCTAATGTTGGTGAAATCAAGATAAAACTGCTGTTTTAAGCATTCAAAAGCATACAAGACACCGTTTTCAAGTATTTAAACTGTCATATTCTTGTATATGTCGTGTGTAGTGTCTTATGTTTGCAAAATCAAGATAAAATAGCTGTTTTCAGCTTGCAAAAACATACAAAATGTTGTTTTTAAGTATTTAAACTGTCATATTCATGTTTCTGTCGTGTATAATGGCTAATGTTGGTAAAATCAAAATAAAACTGCTGTTTTAAGCATTCAAAAGCATACAAAACACCGTTTTCAATTATTTAAACTGTCATATTCATGTATATATCGTGTGTAATGGCTTATATTTGCAAAATCAAGTTAAAATATCTGTTTTCAGCTTGCAAAAACACACAAAATGCTGTTTTCAAAAATTTAAACTGTCATATTCACGTTTCTGTCGTGAATAATGGCTAATGTTGGTGAAATCAAGATAAAACTGCTGTTTTAATCATTCAAAAGCATACAAGAGACCGTTTTCAAGTATTTAAACTGTCATATTCTTGTATATGTCGTGTGTAGTGTCTTATGTTTGCAAAATCAAGATAAAATAGCTGTTTTCAGCTTGCAAAAACATACAAAATGTTGTTTTAAGTATTTAAACTGTTATATTCATGTTTCTGTCGTGTATAATGGCAAATGTTGGTAAAATTAAAATAAAACTGCTGTTTTAAGCATTCAAAAGCATACAAAACACCGTTTTCAATTATTTAAACTGTCATATTCATGTATATATCGTGTGTAATGGCTTATATTTGCAAATCAAGTTAAAATATCTGTTTTCAGCTTGCAAAAACACACAAAATGCTGTTTTCAAAAATTTAAACTGTCATATTCACGTTTCTGTCGTGAATAATGGCTATTGTTGGTGAAATCAAGATAAAACTGCTGTTTTAAGCATTCAAAAGCATACAAGACACCGTTTTCAAGTATTTAAACTGTCATATTCATGTATATGTCGTGTAAACTTGCTGTTTTAAGCATTCAAAAGCATACAAAACTCCGTTTTCAAGTATTTAAACTGTCATATTCATGTATAGGTCGTGTTTTATGGCTTATGTTTGCAAAAGCAAGATAAAATAGCTGTTTTCAATTTGAAAAAACATACAAAATGCTGTTTTCAAGTACTTAAACTGTCATATTCATGTTTCTGTCGTGTATAATGGCTAATGTTGGTGAAATCAAGATAAAATAGCTCTTTTCAGCTTGAAAAAACATACAAAATGCTGTTTTCAAGAATTTAAACTGTCATATTCATGTTTCTGCCGTGTATAATGGCTAATGTTGGTGCAATCAAGATAAAACTGTTGTTTTAAAGCATCAAAAGCATACAAAACACCGTTTTCAAGTATTTAAACTGTCATATTCGTGTTTCTGTCGTGTTTAATGGCTAATGTTGGTGAAATCAAGATAAAACTGCTGTTTTAAGCATTCAAAAGCATACAAAACCCCGTTTTCAAGTATTTAAACTGTCATATTAATGTATTTGTCGTGTGTTATGGCTTATGTTTGCATAATCAAGATAAAATAGCTGTTTTCAGCCTGAAAAAACATACAAAATGCTGTTTTCAAGTATTTAAACTGTAAAATTCATGTTTCTGTCGTGTATAATGGCTAATGTTGGTGAAATCAAGATAAAACTGCTGTTTTAAGCATTCAAAAGCATACAAAACACCGTTTTCAAATATTTAAACTGTCATATTCATGTATATATCGTGTGTAATGGCTTATATTTGCAAAATCAAGATAAAATAGCTGTTCTCAGCTTGCAAAAGCATACAAAATGCTGTTTTCAAGTATTTAAACTGTCATATTCATGTGTCTGTCGTATATAATGGCTAATGTTGGTGAAATCAAGATAAAACTGCTGTTTTAAGCATTCAAAAGCATACAAACACCGTTTTCAAGTATTTAAACTGTCATATTCTTGTATATGTCGTGTGTAGTGCCTTATGTTTGCAAAATCAAGATAAAATAGCTGTTTTCAGCTAGCACAAACATACAACATGTTGTTTTCAAGTATTTAAACTGTCATATTCATGTTTCTGTCGCGTATAATGGCTAATGTTGGTGAAATCAAGATAAAACTGCTGTTTTAAGCATTCAAAAGCATACAAAACACCGTTTTCAATTATTTAAACTGTCATATTCATGTATATATCGTGTGTAATGGCTTATGTTTGCAAAATCAAGATAAAATAGCTGTTTTCAGCTTGCAAAAACATAAAAAATGCTGTTTTCAAAAATTTAAACTGTTATATTTACGTTTCTGTCGTGAATAATGGCTAATGTTGGTGAAATCAAGATAAAACTGCTGTTTTAAGCATTCAAAAGCATACAAGACACCGTTTTCAAGTATTTAAACTGTCATATTCTTGTATATGTCGTGTGTAGTGTCTTATGTTTGCAAAATCAAGATAAAATAGCTGTTTTCAGCTTGCAAAAACATACAAAATGTTGTTTTTAAGTATTTAAACTGTCATATTCATGTTTTTGTCGTGTATAATGGCTAATGTTGGTAAAATCAAAATAAAACTGCTGTTTTAAGCATTCAAAGCATACAAAACACCGTTTTCAATTATTTAAACTGCCATATTCATGTATATATCGTGTGTAATGGCTTATATTTGCAAAATCAAATTAAAATATCTGTTTTCAGCTTGCAAAAACACACAAAATGCTGTTTTCAAAAATTTAAACTGTCATATTCACGTTTCTGTCGTGAATAATGGCTAATGTTGGTGAAATCAAGATAAAACTGCTGTTTTAAGCATTCAAAAGCATACAAGACACCGTTTTCAAGTATTTAAACTGTCATATTCTTGTATATGTCGTGTGTAGTGTCTTATGTTTGCAAAATCAAGATAAAATAGCTGTTTTCAGCTTGCAAAAACATACAAAATGTTGTTTTTAAGTATTTAAACTGTCATATTCATGTTTCTGTCGTGTATAATGGCTAATGTTGGTAAAATCAAAATAAAAACTGCTGTTTTAAGCATTCAAAAGCATACAAAACACCGTTTTCAATTATTTAAACTGTCATATTCATGTATATATCGTGTGTAATGGCTTATATTTGCAAAATCAAGTTAAAATATCTGTTTCAGCTTGCAAAAACACACAAAATGCTGTTTTCAAAAATTTAAACTGTCATATTCACGTTTCTGTCGTAAATAATGGCTAATGTTGGTGAAATCAAGATAAAACTGCTGTTTTAAGCATTCAAAAGCATACAAGACACCGTTTTCAAGTATTTAAACTGTCATATTCATGTATATGTCGTGTAAAATTGCTGTTTTAAGCATTCAAAAGCATACAAAACTCCGTTTTCAAGTATTTAAACTGTCATATTCATGTATATGTCGTGTTTTATGACTTATGTTTGCAAAATCAAGATAAAATAGCCGTTTTCAGTTTGAAAAAACATACAAAATGCTGTTTTCAAGTACTTAAACTGTCATATTCATGTTTCTGTCGTGTATAATGGCTAATGTTGGTGAAATCGAGATAAAATAGCTCTTTTCAGCTTGAAAAAACATACAAAATGCTGTTTTTAAGAATTTAAACTGTCATATTCATGTTTCTGCCGTGTATAATGGCTAATGTTGGTGCAATCAAGATAAAACTGTTGTTTTAAGCATCAAAAGCATACAAAACACCGTTTTCAAGTATTTAAACTGTCATATTCATGTATATATCGTGTGTA
>CAWWDY010000191.1:0-52228 GCA_963942605.1 Poecilus cupreus | reverse complement strand
CGTGTTCATGTAAATGTCGTGTGTAATGGCTTATGTTTGCAAAATCAAGATAAAATAGCTGTTTTCAGCTTGCAAAAACATACAAAATGCTGTTTTCAAGTATTTAAACTGTCATATTCATGTTTCTGTCGTGTATAATAGCTAATTTTGGTGAAAGCAAGATAAAAGTGCTGCTTTAAGCATGCAAAAGCATACAAAACCCCGTTTTCAAGTATTTAAACTGTCATATTCATGTTTCTGTCGTGTATAATAGCTAATGTTGGTGAAAGCAAGATAAAAATGCTGTTTTAAGCATGCATAAGCATACAAAACACCGTTTTCAAGTATTTAAACTGTCGTATTCATGTATATGTCGTGTGTAATGGCTTATGTTTGCAAAATCAAGATAAAATAGCTGTTTTCAGCTTGCAAAAACATACAAAATGCTGTTTTCAAGTATTTAAACAGTCATATTCATGTTTCTGTCGTGTACAATAGCTAATGTTGGTGAAAGCAAGATAAAAATGCTGTTTTAAGCATGCAAAAGCATACAAAACACCGTTTTCAAGTATTTAAACTGTCATATTCATGTATATGTCGTGTGTAATGGCTTATGTTTGCAAAATCAAGATAAAATAACTGTTTTCAGCTTGCAAAAACATACAAAATGCTGTTTTCAAGTATGTAAACTGTCATATTCATATTTCTGTCGTGTATAATAGCTAATGTTGGTTAAAGCAAAATAAAAATGCTGTTTTAAGCATAAAAAAGCATACAAAACACCGTTTTCAAGTATTTAAACTGTCATATTCATGTATTTGTCGTGTGTAATGGCTAATGTTTGCAAATACAAGATAAAATAGCTGTTTTCAGCTTGCAAAAACATACAAAATGCTGTTTTCAAGTATTTAAACTGTCATATTCATGTATATGTCGTGTGTAATGGCTTATGTTTGCAAAATCAAGATGAAATAGCTGTTTTCAGCTTGCAAAAACATACAAAATGCTGTTTTCAAGTATTTAAACTGTCATATTCATGTTTGTGTCGTGTATAATAGCTAATGTTGGTGAAAGCAAGATAAAAATGCTGTTTTAAGCATGCAAAAGCATACAAAACACCGTTCTCAAGTATTTAAACTGTCATATTCAGGTATATGTCGTGTGTAATGGCTTATGTTTGCATAATCAAGATAAAATAGCTGTTTTCAGCTTGCAAAAACATACAAAATGCTGTTTTAAAGTATTTAAACTTTCATATTCATGTATATGTCGTGTGTAACGGCTTATGTTTGCAAAATCAAGATAAAATAGCTGTTTTTAGCTTGCAAAAACATAAAAAATGCTGTTTTTAAGTATTTAAACTGTCATATTCATGTATGTGTCGTGTGTAATGGATCATGGTTGCAAAATCAAGATAAAATATCTGTTTTCAGCTTGCAAAAACATACAAAATGCTGTTTTCAAGTATTTAAACTGTCATATTCATGTATATGCATTGTGTAATGGCTTATGTTTGCAAAATCAAGATAAAATAGCTGTTTTCAGCTTGCAAAAACATAAAAAATGCTGTTTTCAGGTATTTAAACTGTCATATTCATGTAAATGTCGTGTGTAATGGCTTATGTTTGCAAAATCAAGATAAAATAACTGTTTTAAGCTTGCATAACATACAAAATGCTGTTTCCAAGTATATAAATTGTCATCTTCATGTTTCTGTCGTGTATAATAGCTAATGTTGGTGAAAACAAGATAAAAATGCTGTTTTAAGCATGCAAAAACATACAAAACACCGTTTTCAAGTATTTAAACTGTCATATTCATGTAAATGTCGTGTGTAATGGCTTATGTTTGCAAAATTAAGATAAAATAGCTGTTTTCAGCTTGCAAAAACATACAAAATGCTGTTTTAAAGTATTTAAACTGTCATATTCATGTTTCTGTCGTGTATAATAGCTAATTTTGGTGAAAGCAAGATAAAAATGCTGTTTTAAGCATACAAAAGCTTACAAAACACCGTTTTCAAGTACTTAAACTGTCATATTCATGTTTCTGTCGTGTATAATAGCTAATGTTGGTGAAAGCAAGATAAAAATGCTGTTTAAAGCATGCATAAGCATACAAAACACCGTTTTCAAGTATTTAAACTGTCATATTCATGTATATGTCGTGTGTAATGGCTTATGTTTGCAAAATCAAGATAAAATAGATGTTTTAAGCTTGCAAAAACATACAAAATGCTGTTTTCAAGTATTTAAATTGTCATCTTCATGTTTCTGTCGTGTATAATAGCTAATGTTGGTGAAAACAAGATAAAATGCTGTTTTAAGCATGCAAAAACATACAAAACACCGTTTTCAAGTATTTAAACTGTCATATTCATGTAAATGTCGTGTGTAATGGCTTATGTTTGCAAAATCAAGATAAAATAGCTGTTTTCAGCTTGCAAAAACATACAAAATGCTGTTTTCAAGTATTTAAACTGTCATATTCATGTTTCTGTCGTGTATAATAGCTAATTTTGGTGAAAGCAAGATAAAAATGCTGTTTTAAGCATGCAAAAGCATACAAAACACCGTTTTCAAGTATTTAAACTGTCATATTCAGGTTTCTGTCGTGTATAAAAGCTAATGTTGGTGAAAGCAAGATAAAAATGCTGTTTTAAGCATGCATGAGCGTATAAAACACCGTTTTCAAGTATTTAAACTGTCATATTCATGTATATGTCGTGAGTAATGGCTTATGTTTGCAAAATCAAGATAAAATAGCTGCTGTCAGCTTGCAAAAACATACAAAATGCTTTTTTCAAGTATTTAAACTGTCATATTCATGTTTCTGTCGTGTACAATAGCTAATGTTGGTGAAAGTTATATAAAAATGCTGTTTTAAGCATGCATAAGCATACAAAACACCGTTTTCAAGTATTTAAACTGTCATATTCATGTATATGTCGTGTGTAATGGCTTATGTTTGCAAAATCAAGATAAAATAGCTGTTTTCAGCTTGCAAAAACATACAAAATGCTGTTTTCAAGTATTTAAACTGTCATATTCATGTATATGTCGTGTGTAATGGCTTATGTTTGCAAAATCAAGATAAAATGTCTGTTTTCAGCTTGCAAAAACATACAAAATGCTGTTTTCAAGTATTTAAACTTTCATATTCATGTATATGTCGTGTGTAACGGCTTATGTTTGCAAAATCAAGATAAAATACCTGTTTTCAGCTTGCAAAAACATACAAAATGCTGTTTTTAAGTATTTTAACTGTCATATTCATGTATATGTCGTGTGTAATGGCTTATAATTGCAAAATCAAGATAAAATAGCTGTTTTCAGCTTGCAAAAACATACAAAATGCTGTTTTCAAGTATTTAAACTGTCATATTCATGTATATAGCGTGTGTAATGGCTTATGTTTGCAAAATCAAGATAAAATAGCTGTTTTCAGCTTGCAAAAACATACAAAATGCTGTTTTTAAGTATTTAAACAGTCATATTCATGTTTCTGTCGTGTACAATAGCTAATGTTGGTGAAAGCAAGATAAAAATGCTGTTTTAAGCATGCAAAAGCATAAAAAACACCGTTTTCAAGTATTTAAACTGTCATATTCATGTATATGTCGTGTGTAATGGCTTATGTTTGCAAAATCAAGATAAAATAACTGTTTTCAGCTTGCAAAAACATACAAAATGCTGTTTTCAAGTATGTAAACTGTCATATTCATATTTCTGTCGTGTATAATAGCTAATGTTGGTTAAAGCAAAATAAAAATGCTGTTTTAAGCATAAAAAAGCATACAAAACACCGTTTTCAAGTATTTAAACTGTCATATTCATGTATTTGTCGTGTGTAATGGCTAATGTTTGCAAATACAAGATAAAATAGCTGTTTTCAGCTTGCAAAATCATACAAAATGCTGTTTTCAAGTATTTAAACTGTCATATTCATGTATATGTCGTGTGTAATGGCTTATGTTTGCAAAATCAAGATGAAATAGCTGTTTTCAGCTTGAAAAAACATACAAAATGCTGTTTTCAAGTATTTAAACTGCCATATTCATGTTTCTGTCGTGTATAATAGCTAATGTTGGTGAAAGCAAGATAAAAATGCTGTTTTAAGCATGCAAAAGCATACAAAACATTGTTTTCAAGTATTTAAACTGTCATATTCAGGTATATGTCGTGTGTAATGGCTTATGTTTGCAAAATCAAGATAAAATATCTGTTTTCAGCTTGCAAAAACATACAAAATGCTGTTTTCAAGTATTTAAACTGTCATATTCATGTTTCTGTCGTGTATAATAGCTAATGTTGGTGAAAGCAGGATAAAAATGCTGTTTTAAGCATGCAAAAGCATACAAAACACCGTTTTCAAGTATTTAAACTCTCATATTCAGGTATATGTCGTGTGTAATAGCTTATGTTTGCAAAATCAAGATAAAATAGCTGTTTTTAGCTTGCAAAAACATACAAAACACCGTTTTCAAGTATATAACTGTCATATTCATGTATATGTCGTGTGTAATGGCTTATGTTTGTTTTAATCAAGATAAAATAGCTGTTTTCAGCTTGCAAGAACATACAAAATGCTGTTTTCAAGTATTTAAACTGTCATATTCATGTATATGTCGTGTGTAATGGCTTATGTTTACAAAATCAAGATAAAATATCTGTTTTCAGCTTGCAAAAACAAACAAAATGCTGTTTTCAAGTATTTAAATTGTCATATTCATGTATATGTAGTGTGTAATGGCTTATGTTTGCAAAATAAAGATAAAATAGCTGTTTTCAGCTTGCAAAAACTTGCAAAATGCTGTTTTCAGGTATTTAAACTGTCATATTCATGTATATGTCGTGTGTAATGGCTTATGTTGGCAAAATCAAGATAAAATAGCTGTTTTCAGCTTGCAAAATCATACAAAATGCTGTTTTCAAGTATATAAATTGTCATATTCATGTTTCTGTCGTGTATAATAGCTAATGTTGGTGAAAGTAAGATAAAAATGCTGTTTTAAGCATGCATAAGCATCCAAAACACCGTTTTCAAGTATTTAAACTGTCATATTCATGTAAATGTGTGTAATGGCTTATGTTTGCAAAATCAAGATAAAATAGCTGTTTTCAGCTTGCAAAAACATACAAAATGCTGTTTTCAAGTATTTAAACTGTCATATTCATGTTTCTGTCGTGTATAATAGCTAATTTTGGTGAAAGCAAGATAAAAATGCTGTTTTAAGCATGCAGAAGCATACAAAACACCATTTTCAAGTATTTAAACTGTCATATTCATGTTTCTGTCGTGTATAATAGCTAATGTTGGTGAAAGCAAGATAAAAATGCTGTATTAAGCATGCAAAAGCATACAAAACACCGTTTTCAAGTATTTAATCTGTCACATTCATGTATATGTAGTGTGTAATGGCTTATGTTTGCAAAATCCAGATAAAATAGCTGTTTTCAGCTTGCAAAAACATACAAAATGCTGTTTTCAGGTATTTAAACTGTCATATTCATGTATATGTCGTGTGTAATGGCTTATGTTTGCAAAATCAAGATAACATTGCTGTTTTCAGCTTGCAAAATCATACAAAATGCTGTTTTTAAGTATTTAAATTGTCATATTCATGTTTCTGTCGTGAATAATAGCTAATGTTGGTGAAAACAAGATAAAAATGCTGTTTTAAGCATGCAAAAACATACAAAACACCGTTTTCAAGTATTTAAACTGTCGTGTTCATGTAAATGTCGTGTGTAATGGCTTATGTTTGCAAAATCAAGATAAAATAGCTGTTTTCAGCTTGCAAAAACATACAAAATGCTGTTTTCAAGTATTTAAACTGTCATATTCATGTTTCTGTCGTGTATAATAGCTAATTTTGGTGAAAGCAAGATAAAAGTGCTGCTTTAAGCATGCAAAAGCATACAAAACCCCGTTTTCAAGTATTTAAACTGTCATATTCATGTTTCTGTCGTGTATAATAGCTAATGTTGGTGAAAGCAAGATAAAAATGCTGTTTTAAGCATGCATAAGCATACAAAACACCGTTTTCAAGTATTTAAACTGTCGTATTCATGTATATGTCGTGTGTAATGGCTTATGTTTGCAAAATCAAGATAAAATAGCTGTTTTCAGCTTGCAAAAACATACAAAATGCTGTTTTCAAGTATTTAAACAGTCATATTCATGTTTCTGTCGTGTACAATAGCTAATGTTGGTGAAAGCAAGATAAAAGTGCTGTTTTAAGCATGCAAAAGCATACAAAACACCGTTTTCAAGTATTTAAACTGTCATATTCATGTATATGTCGTGTGTAATGGCTTATGTTTGCAAAATCAAGATAAAATAACTGTTTTCAGCTTGCAAAAACATACAAAATGCTGTTTTCAAGTATGTAAACTGTCATATTCATATTTCTGTCGTGTATAATAGCTTATGTTGGTTAAAACAAAATAAAAATGCTGTTTTAAGCATAAAAAAGCATACAAAACACCGTTTTCAAGTATTTAAACTGTCATATTCATGTATTTGTCGTGTGTAATGGCTAATGTTTGCAAATACAAGGTAAAATAGCTGTTTTCAGCTTGCAAAAACATACAAAATGCTGTTTTCAAGTATTTAAACTGTCATATTCATGTTTCTGTCGTGTATAATAGCTAATGTTGGTGAAAGCAAGATAAAAATGCTGTTTTAAGCATGCAAAAGCATACAAAACACCGTTTTCAAGTATTTAAACTGTCATATTCAGGTATATGTCGTGTGTAATGGCTTATGTTTGCAAAATCAAGATAAAATAGCTGTTTTCAGCTTGCAAAAACATACAAAATGCTGTTTTAAAGTATTTAAACTTTCATATTCATGTATATGTCGTGTGTAACGGCTTATGTTTGCAAAATCAAGATAAAATAGCTGTTTTCAGCTTGCAAAAAAATAAAAAATGCTGTTTTTAAGTATTTAAACTGTCATATTCATGTATATGTCGTGTGTAATGGATTATGGTTGCAAAATCAAGATAAAATAACTGTTTTAAGCTTGCAATAACATACAAAATGCTGTTTCCAAGTATATAAATTGTCATCTTCATGTTTCTGTCGTGTATAATAGCTAATGTTGGTGAAAACAAGATAAAAATGCTGTTTTAAGCATGCAAAAACATACAAAACACCGTTTTCAAGTATTTAAACTGTCATATTCATGTAAATGTCGTGTGTAATGGCTTATGTTTGCAAAATCAAGATAAAATAGCTGTTTTCAGCTTGCAAAAACATACAAAATGCTGTTTTCAAGTATTTAAACTGTCATATTCATGTTTCTGTCGTGTATAATAGCTAATTTTGGTGAAAGCAAGATAAAAATGCTGTTTCAAGCATACAAAAGCTTACAAAACACCGTTTTCAAGTACTTAAACTGTCATATTCATGTTTCTGTCGTGTATAATAGCTAATGTTGGTGAAAGCAAGATAAAAATGCTGTTTTAAGCATGCATGAGCGTATAAAACACCGTTTTCAAGTATTTAAACTGTCATATTCATGTATATGTCGTGAGTAATGGCTTATGTTTGCAAAATCAAGATAAAATAGCTGCTGTCAGCTTGCAAAAACATACAAAATGCTTTTTTCAAGTATTTAAACTGTCATATTCATGTTTCTGTCGTGTACAATAGCTAATGTTGGTGAAAGTTATATAAAAATGCTGTTTTAAGCATGCATAAGCACACAAAACACCGTTTTCAAGTATTTAAACTGTCATATTCATGTATATGTCGTGTGTAATGGCTTATGTTTGCAAAATCAAGATAAAATAGCTGTTTTCAGCTTGCAAAAACATACAAAATGCTGTTTTTAAGTATTTAAACTGTCATATTCATGTATATGTCGTGTGTAATGGCTTATAATTGCAAAATCAAGATAAAATAGCTGTTTTCAGCTTGCAAAAACATAAAAAATGCTGTTTTCAAGTATTTAAACTGTCATATTCATGTATATGTCGTGTGCAATGGCTTATGTTTGCAAAATCAAGATAAAATAGCTGTTTTCAGCTTGCAAAAACATACAAAATGCTGTTTTCAAGTATTTAAACAGTCATATCCATGTTTCTGTCGTGTACAATAGCTAATGTTGGTGAAAGCAAGATAAAAATGCTGTTTTAAGCATGCAAAAGCATACAAAACACCGTTTTCAAGTATTTAAACTGTCATATTCATGTATATGTCGTGTGTAATGGCTTATAATTGCAAAATCAAGATAAAATAGCTGTTTTCAGCTTGCAAAAACATACAAAATGCTGTTTTCAAGTATTTAAACTGTCATATTCATGTATATGTCGTGTGTACTGGCTTATGTTTGCAAAATCAAGATAAAATAGCTGTTTTCAGCTAGCAAAAACATACAAAATGCTGTTTTCAAGTATTTAAACAGTCATATTCATGTTTCTGTCGTGTACAATAGCTAATGTTGGTGAAAGCAAGATAAAAATGCTGTTTTAAGCATGCAAAAGCATACAAAACACCGTTTTCAAGTATTTAAACTGTCATATTCATGTATATGTCGTGTGTAATGGCTTATGTTTGCAAAATCAAGATAAAATAACTGTTTTCAGCTTGCAAAAACATACAAAATGCTGTTTTCAAGTATGTAAATTGTCATATTCATATTTCTGTCGTGTATAATAGCTAATGTTGGTTAAAGCAAAATAAAAATGCTGTTTTAAGCATAAAAAAGCATACAAAACACCGTTTTCAAGTATTTAAACTGTCATATTCATGTATTTGTCGTGTGTAATGGCTAATGTTTGCAAATACAAGATAAAATAGCTGTTTTCAGCTTGCAAAAACATACAAAATGCTGTTTTCAAGTATTTAAACTGTCATATTCATGTATATGTCGTGTGTAATGGCTTATGTTTGCAAAAACAAGATGAAATAGCTGTTTTCAGCTTGCAAAAACATACAAAATGCTGTTTTCAAGTATTTAAACTGTCATATTCATGTTTCTGTCGTGTATAATAGCTAATGTTGGTGAAAGCAAGATAAAAATGCTGTTTTAAGCATGCAAAAGCATACAAAACACCGTTTTCAAGTATTTAAACTGTCATATTCAGGTATATGTCGTGTGTAATGGCTTATGTTTGCAAAATCAAGATAAAATAGCTGTTTTCAGCTTGCAAAAACATACAAAATGCTGTTTTAAAGTATTTAAACTTTCATATTCATGTATATGTCGTGTGTAACGGCTTATGTTTGCAAAATCAAGATAAAATAGCTGTTTTCTGCTTGCAAAAATATAAAAAATGCTGTTTTTAAGTATTTAAACTGTCATATTCATGTAAATGTCGTGTGTAATGGATTATGGTTGCAAAATCAAGATAAAATATCTGTTTTCAGCTTGCAAAAACATACAAAATGCTGTTTTCAAGTATTTAAACTGTCATATTCATGTATATGCATTGTGTAATGGCTTATGTTTGCAAAATCAAGATAAAATAGCTGTTTTCAGCTTGCAAAAACATAAAAAATGCTGTTTTCAGGTATTTAAACTGTCATATTCATGTAAATGTCGTGTGTAATGGCTTATGTTTGCAAAATCAAGATAAAATAACTGTTTTAAGCTTGCAATAACATACAAAATGCTGTTTCCAAGTATATAAATTGTCATCTTCATGTTTCTGTCGTGTATAATAGCTAATGTTGGTGAAAACAAGATAAAAATGCTGTTTTAAGCATGCGAAAACATACAAAACACCGTTTTCAAGTATTTAAACTGTCATATTTATGTAAATGTCGTGTGTAATGGCTTATGTTTGCAAAATTAAGATAAAATAGCTGTTTTCAGCTTGCAAAAACATACAAAATGCTGTTTTAAAGTATTTAAACTGTCATATTCATGTTTCTGTCGTGTATAATAGCTAATTTTGGTGAAAGCAAGATAAAAATGCTGTTTTAAGCATGCATAAGCATACAAAACACGGTTTTCAAGTATTTAAACTGTCATATTCATGTAAATGTCGTGTGTAATGGCTTATGTTTGCAAAATCAAGATAAAATAGCTGTTTTCAGCTTGCAAAAACATACAAAATGCTGTTTTCAAGTATTTAAACTGTCATATTCATGTTTCTGTCGTGTATAATAGCTAATTTTGGTGAAAGCAAGATAAAAATGCTGTTTCAAGCATAGAAAAGCTTACAAAACACCGTTTTCAAGTACTTAAACTGTCATATTCAGGTATATGTCATGTATAATGGCTTATGTTTGCAAAATCAAGATAAAATAGCTGTTTTCAGCTTGCAAAAACATACAAAATGCTGTTTTCAAGTATTTAAACTGTCATATTCATGTTTCTGTCGTGTATAATAGCTAATTTTGGTGAAAGCAAGATAAAAATGCTGTTTTAAGCATGCAAAAGCATACAAAACACCGTTTTCAAGTATTTAAACTGTCATATTCAGGTTGCTGTCGTGTATAAAAGCTAATGTTGGTGAAAGCAAGATAAAAATGCTGTTTTAAGCATGCATGAGCATATAAAACACCGTTTTCAAGTATTTAAACTGTCATATTCATGTATATGTCGTGAGTAATGGCTTATGTTTGCAAAATCAAGATAAAATAGCTGCTGTCAGCTTGCAAAAACATACAAAATGCTTTTTTCAAGTATTTAAACTGTCATATTCATGTTTCTGTCGTGTACAATAGCTAATGTTGGTGAAAGTTATATAAAAATGCTGTTTTAAGCATGCATAAGCATACAAAACACCGTTTTCAAGTATTTAAACTGTCATATTCATGTATATGTCGTGTGTAATGGCTTATGTTTGCAAAATCAAGATAAAATAGCTGTTTTCAGCTTGCAAAAACATACAAAATGCTGTTTTCAAATATTTAAACTGTCATATTCATGTATATGTCGTGTGTAATGGCTTATGTTTGCAAAATCAAGATAAAATAGCTGTTTTCAGCTTGCAAAAACATACAAAATGCTGTTTTAAAGTATATAAACTGTCATATTCATGTATATGTCGTGTGTAATGGCTAATGTTTGCAAAATCAAGATAAAATAGCTGTTTTCAGGTTGCAAAAACATACAAAATGCTGTTTTCAAGTATTTAAACTGTCATATTTATGTTTTTGTCGTGTATAATAGCTAATGTTGGTGAAAGCAAGTTAAAAATGCTGTTTTAAGCATGCAAAAGCATACAAAATACCGTTTTCAAGTATTTAAACTGTCATATTCAGGTATATGTCATGTATAATGGCTTATGTTTGCAAAATCAAGATAAAATAGCTGTTTTCAGCTTGCAAAAACATACAAAATGCTGTTTTCAAGTATTTAAACTTTCATATTCATGTATATGTCGTGTGTAACGGCTTATGTTTGCAAAATCAAGATAAAATACCTGTTTTCAGCTTGCAAAAACATACAAAATGCTGTTTTTAAGTATTTAAACTGTCATTTTCATGTATGTGTCGTGTGTAATGGCTTATAATTGCAAAATCAAGATAAAATAGCTGTTTTCAGCTTGCAAAAACATACAAAATGCCGTTTTCAAGTATTTAAACTGTTATATTCATGTATATGTCGTGTGTAATGGCTTATGTTTGCAAAATCAAGATAAAATAGCTGTTTTAAGCTTGCAAAAACATACAAAATGCTGTTTTTAAGTATTTAAACTGTCATATTCATGTTTCTGTCGTGTATAATAGCTAATTTTGGTGAAAGCAAGATAAAAATGCTGTTTCAAGCATGCAAAAGCATACAAAACACCATTTTCAAGTATTTAAACTGTCATATTCATGTTTCTGTCGAGTATAATAGCTAATTTTGGTGAACGCAAGATAAAAATGCTGTTTTAAGCATGCAAAAGCATACAAAACACCGTTTTCAAGTATTTAAACTGTCATATTCATGTTTCTGTCGTGTATAATAGCTAATGTTGGTGAAAGCAAGATAAAAATGTTGTTTTAAGCATGCATAAGCATACAAAACACCGTTTTCAAGTATTTAAACTGTCATATTCATGTATATGTCGTGTGTAATGGCTTATGTTTGTAAAATCAAGATAAAATATCTGTTTTCTGCTTGCAAAAACCTACAAAATGCTGTTTTCAAGTATTTAAACTATCATATTCATGTATATGTAGTGTGTAATGGCTTATGTTTGCAAAATCAAGATAAAAAAGCTGTTTTCAGCTTGCAAAAACATACAAAGTGCTGTTTTCAGGTATTTAAACTGTTATATTCATGTATATGCCGTGTGTAATGGCTTATGTTTGCAAAATCAAGATAAAATAGCTGTTTTCAGTTTGCAAAAACATACAAAATGCTGTTTTCAAGTATTTAAATTGTCATATTCATGTTTCTGTCGTGTATAATAGCAAATGTTGATGAAAACAAGATAAAAATGCTGTTTTATGCATGCAAAAGCATACAAAACATGGTTTTCAAGTATTTAAACTGTCATATTCATGTAAATGTCGTTTGTAATGGCTTATGTTTGCAAAATCAAGATAAAATAGCTGTTTTCAGCTTGCAAAAACATACAAAATGCTATTTTCAAGTATTTAAACTGTCATATTCATGTTTCTGTCATGTATAATAGCTAATTTTGGTGAAAGCAAGATAAAAATGCTGTTTTAAGCATGCAAAAGCATACAAAACACCGTTTTCAAGTATTTAAACTGTCATATTCATGTTTCTGTCGTGTTTAATAGCTAATGTTGGTGAAAGCAAGATAAAAATGCTGTTTCAAGCATGCATAAGCATACAAAATACCGTTTTCAAGTATTTAAACTGTCATATTCATGTATATGTCGTGTGTAATGGCTTATGTTTGCAAAATCAAGATAAAATAGCTGTTTTGAGCTTGCAAAAACATACAAAATACTTTTTTCAAGTATTTATATTGTCATATTCATGTTTCTGTCGTGTATAATAGCTAATGTTGGTGAAAAGAAGATAAAAATGCTGTTTTAAGCATGCAAAAGCATACAAAACACCGTTTTCAAGTATTTAAACTGCCATATTCATGTATATGTCGTGTGTAATGGCTTATGTTTGCAAAATTAAGATAAAATAGCTGCTTTTAGCTTGCAAAAACATACAAAATGCTGTTTTCAAGTATTTGAACTGTAATATTCATGTTTCTGTCGTGTACAATAGCTAATGTTGGTGAAAGTAAGATAAAAATGCTGTTTTAAGCATGCATAAGCATACAAAACACCGTTTTCAAGTATTTAAACTGTCATATTCATGTATATGTCGTGTGTAATGGCTTATGTTTGTAAAATTAAGATAAAATAGCTGTTTTCAGCTTGCAAAAACATACAAAATGCTGATATCAAGTATTTAAACTGTCATATTCATGTATATGTCGTGTGTAATGGCTTATGTTTGCAAAATCAATATAAAATAGCTGTTTTCAGCTTGCAAAAACATACAAAATGCTGTTTTTAAGTATTTAAACTGTCATATTCATGTTTCTGTCAAGTATAATAGCTAATTTTGGTGAACGCAAGATAAAAATGCTGTTTTAAGCATGCAAAAGCATACAAAACACCGTGTAGCATTTAAAGCTTGCGAATATTACGAAGAATCAAAATATATGGGTGGAGAAGCTGGGATATATCCGATTATAAATCAAAAACCAATGTTTATTGAAGGGCAATATTTTATTTTCGACTGACTTTTACGTTTTTTAATAACAAAATTGTTTTTTGAAAAATAAATAACACAGTCATGACAACATTTTAAAAACAAGGTTACTACAAAAGAATACAAAATAAATACTTAGGTTGCTATTTATAAATTTTTAATACAAAACATAAAAGCACCTGTGCTGACGCGGGTAAAGCGATAATAACAATCAAAATCGAGTTACTCGCGTCGGCGCAGGAGCTCCCCTCCGCCGAATGGAGTCGACCACTAGAGCCATCTGATGGGCCCTCCGACAGTTTTCATATTCCACCAGATCCGTGTATGCCGGCTTCAGACGATCAATTGAGACTATTTGGCTTGAATTGTTGATTTCAATTGTGAAGAATTTGTTCCCTCGCTCTATCACACGCCATGGGCCCGTATAAGTATGTGATAGCTTGTGTCTAGCGCCATCTGCTCGTAGGAAGACGAATTGACATGACTGAAGGTCTTTGTGTATGAAAGGAGTTATTTGACGTGTACGTGGATTCTTGTAAGTTGTGTTTGAAAAGGTATTTCTTAATTGTGTTAGTAAATCATGTTCGTTTAGTTTTGGGACAGTAGTTTGGATGAAAATTTCACCAGGAATTCTTAAATTTTCTCCATATACAAGTTCTGCGGGTGAACATTGTATAGGTTCTTTAATAGCGGTTCTGAATCCTAATAAAATTAGAGGTAAGTGTTCTAACCAATTATTGGTTGTTAGTTTAGCTATAATAGCTGTTTTGATTTGTTTGTTAAGTATTTCGACTGCACCATTGCTTTGCGGGTGATAGGAAGTTGTTCTAATTCTGTTAGATCCTAGAAAATAGGTAAGTTCTTTGAAAAGTTTGGATTCGAACGGTGTTCCTTGATCTGTAGTAATCGTAAGAGGTATGCCGAATCTAGGTACATATTGTTCGTAAAAAGTTTTTGCTATTTTAATTGCTGAAGCTTCTTTCAAGGGATATGCTTCCGGCCATCGCGAAAATCTATCAACTATAGTGAAAATGTACCGAAAGTTATGTATTTTTGGAAGTGGTCCTATAATATCCATGTGAATGTGTTGAAAGCGACCCGTTGGGTTTTTAAAAAGTTGTAATGGTGAACGAGTGTGTCTGGAAGTTTTTGATTTTTGACAGTTGATACATTGTTTGCACCACGTGTAAATATTTTTAGCCATGTGAGGCCAAAAATATTTAGAGGAGATGAGCTTGTTCGAAGCTCTGTAAGAGGAGTGTGATAAATTATGAAATTTATCGAAAATGACTCGACGGAATTTTGGAGGTAAATAAGGTCTTGGAGATCCTTGACTTACTTCACAAAAGATCTTAATGTCGAGAAATGGTAAACACATTTCCTTGAGAGAAATTTTTGAATTCTCAGTTTTTGACAGTAAATTAGTTAGCTCGGTATCAGAAAGCTGTGCTTGATGGATTTTTTGTGGTGTAATTTCTTGCAAAGAGATGGTTTCGATACGTGAAAGTGTATCAGCCACTATATTTTCTTTACCTTTAATGTATCGAATGTCAGATGTAAATTGTGCAATGTAATCTAGATGTCTGAATTGTCGAGGGGTTCTTTCCGCTTTTACGAATAAGGAAGTTGATAGCGGTTTGTGATCTGTCAAGATAAAAAAATTTCTTCCTTCTACAAAATGTCTGAAGTGTTTTGTTGCTAAAAAAGCTGCTAATAATTCTCTGTCAAAAACTGAGTAATTCGTTTCTGCTTTTGAAAGTTTCTTGGAGAAAAAAGCTAGGGGCTTCCAAGTGTTGTCAGAAAATTGTTGTAGGACGGCGCCTACTGCGGAAGAAGATGCGTCTACTGCTATTGATAACTGAGCTGAATTATTTGGGAAAACTAGGAAAGACGCATTGATTAATTTATTTTTAACTTCATTGAAAACGTTAAGTGAGGATTCTGTCCATGGTAAGATATCATTTTGTTTTTTGTGTAAAATCATTTCGTAAAATGGGGAAAGTGTTGGTGCAAAATGTGGAATGAATCTGTGATAGTAGTTAATTATTCCTAAAAATCTATGTAACCCTTTACATGTTTTGGGTGGTGGAAAATCAACAATGGTCTTAATTCTGTCATTTGCTGGTTTGATACCATCTTTTGTGACATTATGGCCTAAAAAGTTAATGGATGAGACATTAAATTCACACTTTTCTGGTTTGATTTTAATGCCAAATGAATTTAATCTTTCAAATAAAATTTTAAGATGCTTGTGATGTTCATTTTGGTTTTTGCTTGCGATTAAAATGTCATCAATATAGATAAAAATGAAATCAAGATCGGATAATATTTCATTCATAAATCTTTGGAAAGATTGAGCTGCATTTCTAAGACCAAATGGCATTCTAGTGAATTCATAAAGCCCGAATGGTGTTGTAATAGCTGTTAAATAGATATCTTCTTCTGCGACTGGAATTTGATGGTAGGCTCTTACTAGATCGACTTTTGAAAAAACTTTGCAGTCATGTAGATTGTTGTGGAATGAGTGTATATGTGGCAAAGGATATCTGTCTGGAATTGTTGCCAAATTTAAAGCCCTGTAGTCTCAACATGGTCTCCAAGAATTTTCTTCCTTTTTGGCAACCATGTGTAGAGGTGAAGAAACTGATGATGAAGAAACTCTGCAAATTCCTAGTTTGATCATATCATCAAATTCCTCTTTTGCAATTTTAAATTTTTCTGGGTTTAATTTTCTTGGTTTTGCGTGTGGTAATTCACCATTTATAGCTATGTGGTGTTTAACTTTATGAATTACAGGTTCATTGAAATTAATAGGTGATGTAATGTTAGGAAATTGTTTGATTAAGTTTGTTACTGTCTTATTGGGGCAATTGATGTTTGTTAAATTGTTAATTTTGATGTTTGCCACTTGCTGTGCATGTTTTTCTATTAATTTTTTATTTTTAAGGTCTAATAGGAGATTGAAATTGGAAATAAAATCAGCTCCTAAAATTGGTTGGCTGACGTTAGCGATAATAAATCGGAATGTAAAAGTTTTGCTTAAATCAAGGTCTACTGTAAGGGTTTTGGAGCCAAATGTTTTTATGTTAGTGTCATTAACTGCAGATAAAAGAAATTTTGGATTAGGGTGTTTTAATTTACAGAAGGAATTGGGAATAACTGAAATTTCTGCTCCTGAGTCAACCAAAAACTGTAGTTTGTTTATTTTGTCAAAAACGTGCAAGCGACATGATTTGAAAGTTACACTACTAGTCGCTAACGTAGGCAACATTATTCGTTTAAATGATCTTGATTTGATTTTTTTATTGACTGGAAAGCGCAAGGTTTATTACATTTAAAAGCCCTGTTTCCAAATTGCGTGTGATACCAGCAAACTGATGAGTTTGAGTCATATTGATTTGTTGTATAATTTTGTTTAAAATCTGACATGTGTGAATGTGTCAATTTTGTGTCAATATTTTTTAATAATTTGGTGAAATCAGATCGCAATTCCTTGATTTCTTGTTTGACGGTAGAAATGTCATCTGATTTTTGATTATCGGTAAATTGTTGGCTCTTAAATTTTGAGAAATGATAATTGTCTTTGTTAGTTTTTACAGCTGATAGGTTAGGTTTTTCAAGTTCCCAAATTTTGTCTGCAATAGTAAGCAATTCTGAAATTGGTTTGTTGTGAAGAGGAATGAGTGCAATATTAACAGATGATGGAAGTTTCCGCATCCAAAGTTTAAAAAGTAGGTCATTGTTAAAGTAAGATTTATTTCCCGCAAAAGCAACAATTTTCCTGTATGATTCGGAAGGTCTGTCAAAATCAAAATCTGTTTTTGATAGGATTTCTTCCAAACTACGTTCCTCACTTATTGAGTGTCTGTCAATTAAATTAGTTTTAAGGAATTCATATTTGTTTTGAAGTGGTGGTGTGTGTAAAATATCAGTGATAGAAATAATACCTTCCTGAGGCATGGCTGCTAACACATGATTATATTTTGTCTCGTCCCGTGTGATATGAGCGAGTCGGAATTGTGCTTCGATACATGTAAACCAGGCTGAGGGACTGTGGCTCCAAAATTGGGGTAATTTGATAGTGAAAGAGGCATTTTGTGAGACCTCTTCTGCCGGCATACTCGGGTCCAGAGGAACACCAACATTGACGCCTGCAGTGGGCGACGCCATTCTCCGAGGTGTAGGCCCTATGTACACAAAAAATAAATATAGAACGTAAAGAAATGGATTGCTATACTGTTGTAAAAAGTTTCCTTTTCGGGCTTTAAATTTTAAACTTAATTGACAGTAAGTTTATATTATTTTAAGAATATAATATAAATGATACTGAAATCCTCTTCATCGAAATTTGATTGAAATCAAAGAACCATGATTTCTTGAACAGTAGAAGTAGAATGAAGATCAGTCTTGTGGATTGTTTCTGGTCGCTGTTGCTGCTGCTGCTTGGCTGAGTCACCGATTCTAGTCACACCGAATCCCGGAAAATCTCAGACTCCCTGTACGCTCGCCGCTAACGTTGCTCCTTGGCTGAATCACCGGTTCGGACTTGACCAAATAAAAAGGCTGGCCTGGTACAGAGCTTGAATTTCTTTGAAAGGCTTGTTCAATGTCGGGGTCACCAATGTAGCATTTAAAGCTTGCGAATATTACGAAGAATCAAAATATATGGGTGGAGAAGCTGGGATATATCCGATTATAAATCAAAAACCAATGTTTATTGAAGGGCAATATTTTATTTTCGACTGACTTTTACGTTTTTTAATAACAAAATTGTTTTTTGAAAAATAAATAACACAGTCATGACAACATTTTAAAAACAAGGTTACTACAAAAGAATACAAACTAAATACTTAGGTTGCTATTTATAAATTTTTAATACAAAACATAAAAGCACCTGTTCTGACGCGGGTAAAGCGATAATAACAATCAAAATCGAGTTACTCGCGTCGGCACAACCGTTTTCAAGTATTTAAACTGTAATATTCATGTTTCTGTCGAGTATAATAGCTAATGTTGGTGAAAGCAAGATAAAAATGTTGTTTTAAGCATGCATAAGCATACAAAACACCGTTTTCAAGTATTTAAACTGTCATATTCATGTATATGTCGTGTGTAATGGCTTATGTTTGTAAAATCAAGATAAAATAGCTGTTTTCAGCTTGCAAAAACATACAAAATTCTGTTTTCAAGTATATAAACTGTCATATTCATGTATATGTCGTGTGTAATGGCTTATGTTTGCAAAATCAAGATAAAATAGCTGTTTTCAGCTTGCAAAAACATACAAAATGCTGTTTTCAAGTATTTAAACTGTCATATTCATGTATATGTCGTGTGTAATGGCTTATGTTTGCAAAATCAAGATAAAATAGCTGTTTTCAGCTTGCAAAAACATAAAAATGCTGTTTTCAAGTATTTAAACTGTCATATTCATGTTTCTGTCGTGTATAATAGCTAATGTTGGTGAAAGCAAGATAAAAATGCTGTTTTAAGCATGCAAAAGCATACAAAACACCGTTTTCAAGTATTTAAACTGTCATATTCATGTATATGTCGTGTGTAACGGCTTATGTTTGCAAAATCAAGATAAAATAGCTGTTTTCAGCTTGCAAAAACATACAAAATGCTGTTTTCAAGTACTTAAACAATCATATCCATGTATATGTCGTGTGTAATGGCTTATGTTTGCAAAATCAAGATAAAATAGCTGTTTTCAGCTTGCAAAAACACACAAAATGCTGTTTTCAAGTATTTAAACTGTCATATTCATGTTTCTGTCGTGTACAATAATAATAATAATAATTTTATTGGCTCACATAAAATACAAAGAATTTTTTTAGCCTAGTCACAAACATATTTAAGTACACATTAAAAAAAATAATTATACATAATGGATTAAAATACACATTAAAATCATATTTATGCATTTCAGTTAAACCGATTGACATACATTTCATAGATAATTAAAATATTTGAGAAACAATTAGAAAATATACATATACCTAACACATAATAGATTAAAATCTTTATAAAATACACTTTAAAATAATATTTAGACATCACAATTAAAATCAATTGACATAAAGTCGTCCACAGAATAAAAACTATTTTTTACAAGATGGTCCTTAATTACACACTTAAAATTATTTAAAGGTAGACAGCGAATTGTACTAGGAACATGATTAAAAAGTTTAATACAATTATAAATAGGGCCTGTTTTGAATTTCTCTAATCGATGTTTAGGTGTTAATAGGTTTCTATTATTTCTTGTATTGTATAAATGCGAACTCTGGTACCCTTCCCTTATTGAAAAATTAGTTTTTATAAATACAAGGCATTGAAGAATATACAATGAGTGCAAGGTAAGAATGTTTAACTTTTTAAAAAGTTCTTTACAGTGATCTCTGGGATGTTTATTGCAAATAATTCTTATAACTTTTTTTTGTAGTATAAATATTTTACTTTGTGACGAGCTCCAGTACCATAGGATTAGACCATATGACAATATTGACTGGAAAAGACCGAAGTAGGCTGTTTTCAATGTATCGCTGTTGGTTCTTAGTCGTAATTGTTTAAACAGGAATAATAATTTGGATAGTTTACCTTCCAAATTCGTTGTATGTGGAATCCAGGATAATGCTGGATCGACTACAAGTCCAAGTAAAGTGGCAATGTCACAGTTCTATTGGGAGCACTTGTAATATTAAAAAGAATAGTTTTTGTTTTATTTTTGTTCAAATGCAATTTATTTTCACTAAACCATTTTTCAGCGTCAAACAACACTTTTCCACATTTAGTTTCTACAATTTCAGTGTCATTATCACTAATAAGAAATGAAGTATCATCGGCGAAAAGAGCGAAAGCTTCACAGTTAACATGATTGGGCAAGTCATTAATGTATACAATAAATAGTAATGGTCCAATCACAGAACCTTGAGGCACACCATGGCGAACTGTTGTAAACTCTGAAGATTTGTTGTTATTCACGACACACTGCTGTCTATTTGTCAGATATGATTCAATTAGTGTATTCGGGACTCCACGAATTCCATAATACTCTAATTTACTTAACAGTAACTCATGAGAGATGCAGTCAAAAGCTTTTGTCAAGTCGCATAATACAAGGGCTGCTTTTTTATTAATGTCTACTGCTTGCAGGATGCTATTAAATAGATGTACTAAAGCATGAGTTGTTGATTTGCCTTTTGTGAAACCGAATTGTGTATTGACAATAACATTATACTTGTCTAAGAAGTTTGTAATCCTCTCTTTGAGCAGCATTTCTATTAGTTTTGAGATCCAAGGAACTAACGATATGGGCCTATAATTTTCGCAAATTTCCTTGTTACCCTTTTTGAAGATTGGTGTAATTTTAGATATTTTAAGTGCATCAGGAAAGCTACCAGTAGAGAAAATAGTATTGATTAGATGGCATAGTGGACCAGAAATACTTTGTGCGCATACTTTTAGAAATTTACTAGTAATGTTATATATATCTTTACTCTTTGAATTACTTAGAATATTTATGTTGTTCATAATCTCTATTTCGGTAACTGGAGTAAGGTAAAAAGTTTGATCAGCAGGTAGAGGGTGAGTATTTACCGATGTACTAGTAGATATTTTTGAGTGAACGTCATCTGCCATGTTAGTGAAGTAATTATTAAAGTCATTTGGATTGAGATTCGACTGTTCAGGTTTTTTGATTTTGTTCGAATTGTCCTTAATTATTTTCCATGCGTCGCGATTTAAATTATTTGATTTTGTTAAAAAATTACTAGTGGCAGATATTTTCGCATTTTTCAAGTTTTGTCGGTATTTACATTTTTGTGTTTGTATTAATTTTGATATCTCTTTGGAATCTGAGAATCGTTGAAGATCTTTCAGAAAATGAAGAAAATCCCTTTGTCTACGAAGGTTATCATCAAACCAAGGGATGCTAACATTGTTTCTGGGTTTGGGTTGTATTTTGAAACTTGCTACCTCTTTACAATAAAGCATTACTTCCAGAAGCTCCTCCATTATTTTGTTACTGTTGCCGCTTGCATACAAACAATTCCAGTCAGCGTTTTCTAAGAGAAATTGAAGATGATCGTAATCAGTTTTAGTAGTATGCATTTCCTCCTTTTTATGTTTGTTTTTTATATTTTCTTTCATAGCTAACTTTTCATTGAATACTAGTCCGCAATGATCAGCAACTCCCTGGTGAATTATGTTAACATTATACTGCTTTTGATTTATATTTGTAAATATATTATCAATACATGTAGCTGTCCTCGATGTTATTCTTGTTGGCGTAAAAATCGTTTGGTGGAGCCCATAACTTGCAAATATATTTATTAAATCGCTCGATTTGTTGTTGAGGATTGAAAAATTAATATTGAAATCACCACAAAAAATTATATTAAATTGTTTTCTTGTTAGTTCGAATAAGCATTCATTTAGTTTTGTTGAAAATATATCGAAATTACCGTTGGGAGATCTGTAAAAGCAGACAATAATTATATTTTTTTCAAAAGCTGCAGCACAGATTTCAAAATGGAAGTCTTGGGATAAATTATTAATCTTAACTAGTTCTTCACAATGTATTTTATTTTTGACGTAGATAGCTACATCACCATGTATAGTTGTTATTCTAGAGAAGTGAGTCGCTAATTTGAAGTTATCTATTTGGCTGTAGCATATTTCATTATTGACTAGCCAATGTTCAGCTACACATATAATATTGCAACTTTTGTGATTGTCTAGAAAAGCTTCCATCTCTTGTGTTTTATTGCGCAAGCATTGGACATTCATGAAGATAATTTCATGATTATCATTCCCTGTTAAGGTTTCGTTTGATTGTTGGGTCTCTTCTGAAAAAAACGATATCGTCTAACAATGATATTTTCAGGCCAAAAGTTACTGTTGTTGATATCGTTAATATATTCGATGTCAACTCCTACTTTGAAAGCTACGGTTGTGTTGTCTTTTTTTTCAATTTTATCGACGATTAGAGTTTTGGTGTTCAATTTATCTTTAATGTAACTTTTAATATTATCTACAGATATGTCTGTAGCTAATCGACCAACAAAGAACCAGCCTAATTTAGGAGTAGCTCTAATTATATTATTATTCGATATCGCAGTTCCAATTATTGTATTTTGAGGTCGTCTTTTTTTGTTGTTTATTGTTTGGAAACCATCCTTATCTATATTGGAATCCTTTGGAAGTGTTGTATTCTTCGGACTGTTTAAAGAATTAATTTTATTAACACTGCTTGGATTTTGTGCATGCGGTGGACCTCTGTTGGTAGGTGTCCGAACTGTCGAAAGTTGTTTATTTAAATCTTTACCAGTTTTATCAACAATATCAGAATGGTTTGCCGTTGTCGTTTTTGCCGACTGGATTTCGGTTTGAACCTGCTTATTAATTAGAGGCATTGACACTGAATTAACTGCAAGATCAGTGACTTGAATTGGTGTTTGCTTACTTGACTTTAAAATTTGCACTTCGTCTACTAATGAGCGAATTTGAAGAGACATTTGTTTCATTTTTGTCAATAATTTATAGAATATTGGAGCAGATTCGCTCATGTTTTTGTTGCCTTCTGATTGGTGTAATTGTCCTTTGGAATCAAACAGCATACATTCACAGCTGTCGCAGAAGTATTTTAAGTTGGAATTACCAGTAAGTGAGTTGAAATCTCGTTTTCCTACTTTTACACAGGCTATATGGAACTGGAACCCACAAATCCCGGAACATTTGAGCGAAAGATCTTCACTAAACACTTTTTTGCAAATATTGCACACACTTTCAAAAATGGCATCAACACCTATCGCCATGTTTTTTTTTTTACATACAATAGCTAATGTTGGTGAAAGTAAGATAAAAATGCTGTTTTAAGCATGCATAAGCATACAAAACACCGTTTTCTAGTATTTAAACTGTCATATTTATGTATATGTCGTGTGTAATGGCTTATGTTTGTAAAATCAAGATAAAATAGCTGTTTTCAGCTTGCAAAATCATACAAAATGCTGTTTTCAAGTATTTAAACTGTCATATTCATGTATATGTCGTGTGTAATGGCTTATGTTTGCAAAATCAAGATAAAATAGCTGTTTTCAGCTTGCAAAAACATACAAAATGCTGTTTTCAAGTATTTAAACTGTCATATTCATGTTTCTGTCGTGTATAATACCTAATTTTGGTGAAAGCAAGATAAAAATGGTGTTTTAAGCATGCAAAAGCATACAAAACACCGTTATCAAGTATTTAAACTGTCATATTCATGTTTCTGTCGTGTATAATAGTTAATGTTGGTGAAAGCAAGATAAAAATGTAGTTTTAAGCATACATAAGCATACAAAACACCGTTTTCAAGTATTTAAACTGTCATATTCATGTATATGTCGTGTGTAATGGCTTATGTTTGTAAAATCAAGATAAAATAGCTGTTTTCAGCTTGCAAAAACATACAAAATGCTGTTTTCAAATATTTAAACTGTCATATTCATGTATATGTCGTGTGTAATGGCTTATGTTTGCAAAATCAAGATAAAATAGCTGTTTTTAGCTTGCAAAAACACACAAAATGCTGTTTTCAAGTATTTAAACTGTCATATTCATGTTTCTGTCGTGTACAATAGCTAATGTTGGTGATAGCAAGATAAAAATGTTGTTTTAAGCATGCATAAGCATACAAAACACCGTTTTCAAGTATTTAAACTGTCATATTCATGTATATGTCGTGTGTAATGGCTTATGTTTGTAAAATCAAGATAAAATAGCTGTTTTCAGCTTGCAAAAACATACAAAATGCTGTTTTCAAATATTTAAACTGTCATATTAATGTATATGTCGTGTGTAATGACTAATGTTTGCAAAATCAAGATAAAATAGCTGTTTTCAGCTTGCAAAAACATACAAAATGCTGTTTTCAAGTATTTAAACTGTCATATTCATGTTTCTGTCGTGTACAATAGCTAATGTTGGTGAAAGTAAGATAAAAATGCTGTTTTAAGCATGCATAAGCATACAAAACACCGTTTTCAAGTATTTAAATTTTTTTTATTTAAATCAAGATAAAATAGCTGTTTTCAGATTGCAAAACCATACAAAATGCTGTTTTCAAGTATTTTAACTGTCATATTCATGTTTCTGTCGTGTATAATAGCTAATGTTGGTGAAAGCAAGATAAAAATGCTGTTTTAAGCATGCATAAGCATACAAAACACCGTTTTCAAGTATTTAAACTATCATATTCATGTATATGTCGTGTGTAATGGCTTATGTTTGCAAAATCAAGATAAAATAGCTGTTTTTAGCTTGCAAAAACACACAAAATGCTGTTTTCAAGTATTTAAACCGTCATATTCAAGTATATGTCGTGTGTAATGGCTTATGTTTGCAAAATCAAGATAAAATATCTGTTTTCAGCTTGCAAAAACCTACAAAATGCTGTTTTCAAGTATTTAAACTGTCATATTCATGTATATGTCGTGTGTAATGGCTTATGTTTGCAAAATCAAGATAAAATATCTGTTTTCAGCTTGCAAAAATCTACAAAATGCTGTGTTCAAGTATTTAGACTGTCATATTCATGTATATGTCGTGTGTAATGGCTTATGTTTGCAAAATCAAGATAAAATAGCTGTTTTCAGCTTGCAAAAACATACAAAACACCGTTTTCAAGTAATTAAACTGTCATATTCATGTTTCTGTCGTGTATAATAGCTAATGTTGGTGAAAGCAAGATAAAAATGCTGTTTTAAGCATGCATAAGCATACAAAACACCGTTTTCAAGTATTTAAACTATCATATTCATGTATATGTCGTGTGTAATGGCTTATGTTTGCAGAATCAAGATAAAATAGCTGTTTTCAGCTTGCAAAAACATACAAAATGCTGTTTTCAAGTATTTAAACTGTCATATTCAGGTTTCTGTCGTGTATAATAGCTAATTTTTGTGAACGCAAGATAAAAATGCTGTTTTAAGCATGCAAAAGCATACAAAACACCGTTTTAAAGTATTTAAACTGTCATATTCATGTTTCTGTCGTGTTTAATAGCTAATGTTGGTGAAAGCAAGATAAAAATGTTGTTTTAAGCATGCATAAGCATACAAAACACCGTTTTCAAGTATTTAAACTGTCATATTTATGTATATGTCGTGTGTAATGGCTTATGTTTGTAAAATCAAGATAAAATAGCTGTTTTCAGCTTGCAAAAACATACATAATTCTGTTTTCAAGTATATAAACTGTCATATTGATGTATATGTCGTGTGTAATGGCTTATGTTTGCAAAATCAAGATAAAATAGCTGTTTTCAGCTTGCAAAAACATACAAAATGCTGTTTTCAAGTATTTAAACCGTCATATTCAAGTATATGTCGTGTGTAATGGCTTATGTTTGCAAAATCAAGATAAAATATCTGTTTTCAGCTTGCAAAAACCTACAAAATGCTGTTTTCAAGTATTTAAACTGTCATATTCATGTATATGTCGTGTGTAATGGCTTATGTTTGCAAAATCAAGATAAAATATCTGTTTTCAGCTTGCAAAAATCTACAAAATGCTGTGTTCAAGTATTTTGACTGTCATATTCATGTATATGTCGTGTGTAATGGCTTATGTTTGCAAAATCAAGATAAAATAGCTGTTTTCAGCTTGCAAAAACATACAAAACACCGTTTTCAAGTAATTAAACTGTCATATTCATGTTTCTGTCGTGTATAATAGCTAATGTTGGTGAAAGCAAGATAAAAATGCTGTTTTAAGCATGCATAAGCATACAAAACACCGTTTTCAAGTATTTAAACTATCATATTCATGTATATGTCGTGTGTAATGGCTTATGTTTGCAGAATCAAGATAATATAGCTGTTTTCAGCTTGCAAAAACATACAAAATGCTGTTTTCAAGTATTTAAACTGTCATATTCAGGTTTCTGTCGTGTATAATAGCTAATTTTTGTGAACGCAAGATAAAAATGCTGTTTTAAGCATGCAAAAGCATACAAAACACCGTTTTAAAGTATTTAAACTGTCATATTCATGTTTCTGTCGTGTTTAATAGCTAATGTTGGTGAAAGCAAGATAAAAATGTTGTTTTAAGCATGCATAAGCATACAAAACACCGTTTTCAAGTATTTAAACTGTCATATTTATGTATATGTCGTGTGTAATGGCTTATGTTTGTAAAATCAAGATAAAATAGCTGTTTTCAGCTTGCAAAAACATACATAATTCTGTTTTCAAGTATATAAACTGTCATATTGATGTATATGTCGTGTGTAATGGCTTATGTTTGCAAAATCAAGATAAAATAGCTGTTTTCAGCTTGCAAAAACATACAAAATGCTGTTTTCAAGTATTTAAACTTTCATATTCATGTATATGTCGTGTGTAACGGCTTATGTTTGCAAAATCAAGATAAAATAGCTGTTTTCAGCTTGCAAAAACATACAAAATGCTGTTTTCAAGTATTTAAACTGTCATATTTATGTATATGTCGTGTGTAATGGCTTATGTTTGCAAAATCAAGATAAAATAGCTGTTTTCAGCTTGCAAAAACACACAAAATGCTGTTTTCAAGTATTTAAACTGTCATATTCATGTTTCTGTCGTGTACAATAGCTAATGTTGGTGAAAGTAAGATAAAAATGCTGTTTTAAGCATGCATAAGCATACAAAACACCGTTTTCAAGTATTTTGTTCAAGCATTTGTATAAGCCTGTCACTATAATTGTCACTGTTATTATAATTGTCACTGTCATTATAATTGTCACTGTCATTATAACTGTCACTGTCACTATGACTGTCACTTATCATATATTTTTATGTTGTTATGTATCATCAGTTGTTTTATATTATAAAAAACATTGTTATGACGTTGCTATAAACAATCAAAAAAAAAAAAATAATCAAAATAAAACCGACATAAAGGTAAAAAATAAGTGTTTCAATTCCACATCAGTGGTTTACAATAAAACATTGGTCCTTCGAGCCGGATATACAGTCATCGTAGTGCAATTCAATCAAAAATTCATTAACTACTCAAGCAACGCATCGAAACGTTGAGAAAAATTAATTACTCAAGTCTACAAAACATACATCAATATCACGAAAGAAGCTCATACAGCCAGTTAATGCACCAGCTTAGAAAATAAGAAAGAAGAATTTGTGATCGTATTTGGGGGTCACATCAGACTTCAGCCCAGCATACGTTTCACATACAAGAAGTGAAGCAGTCATCACGCAGTCGAATTCAAGAGGCAATCAGCGGTCTAAGTATATTCATGTTCTGTCTCTATTTATTTACTTTGTGTTAACACAGTCACGTTGTAAAATTAATTTCTATAATGGCAGAAAGTAAAGATTTAATTATAAAACGCGGTGTAATAAAATCACAAATTACTAGAATTAAAAATTACATAAGTAAACCAGACGGTATAGATGTTATTCAAGTGCAAGAAAGATTATTAAAGTTGAATGAATTATGGAATCAATTTGATAAAGTTCAATCAGAAATCGAGGTAATTACAGACAATGATTTGCAAAAAGCTGAAGAGCGCGAATTATTTGAAATTCAATATTATGAATTAGTTTCAGCGTCAAATAAAATAATCAATTTATCTAGATCAGTAGCTCAAGAACAACCAGAAAATGATAAAGCAAATTCCAATGTAAATAACGGAAATGCTAATTTTGATTTATTTAAAACACAAGTTAAACTACCAACAATTAATTTACCTCTATTTTGTGGAAGTTATGCACATTGGCAAGAGTTTTATGATACTTTTAATTCTTTAATAAACAACAATCAATTACTTAATGACATTCAAAAATTTCATTATTTAAAATCTTGTTTAAAGAATGAAGCAGCACAAACAATTCATTCGCTTGAAGTTTCATCGGCAAATTATTCAATTGCTTGGAAATTATTGCGCGAATGATTTGAGAACAAACGGATTATAGTAAATAGTCATATCAAAGCGTTATTTAATATTTCTCCAATAACAAAGGAGTCCCACACTGCACTACGGAACATGTTTGATACATTCACAAAACATTTACGCTGTTTAAAAAGTTTAGGTTTACCAACCGATACATGGGATGCTCTTATTATTTATTTAATCGCTTCTAAATTAGATTCAGTTACGCGTCGGGAGTGGGAATCATATAAACCTGGTTCAGAATTACCCACTTCAGATGATTTTAGTCGATTTTTAAAAGAAAGGTGTGAATTGTTAGAAACGGTATATAACAACAAATACGAAACTCCATCTCCAATCTTACTGAAGAACAAAACTCAAAAATTAGATTTTCAAAATTCTAAAGCACATTTGTCAACTGCTGCAAAGAATTGTTTATTTTGTAACGGTGATCATGGATTATTTAATTGTGAAAAGTTTTTAAATTTAACACCGCTTACAAGAATCAAAGAAGTGAAACGTTTACACTTATGTTTGAATTGTTTGAAAGGCAATCATATGAGTAGTGTGTGCACTGCAGGAAAATGTAAAAAATGCAGTCAAAATCATAATACGTTACTTCACATAAATAAAAAGATTAGTGTCTCAGAAAATAATAATGAAAACTCAATTCCAACTCAGGTAACTTCAGCCAATTTAGTTTCTAATAAGACAGTTCAGACTCTTTTAGGTACGACTCTTATCAATGTCCATGATAAATTTGGCAACCAACATATTTGTAGGGCATTATTGGACACAGGTTCACAATCTAATTTTGTCACATATGACTTATGTAATAAATTACATTTAACAATGTCTCAAGCTAATGTATCAATTACTGGTATAAATCATGTTAAATCAGATATTAAACATAAAATACATATTAAAATAAATTCAAACCAAAATGCATTTAATAAAATGATAACATGTCTAGTGTTACCAGATATTACTGGTAATTTGCCATCAATTTCATTTGATGTTTCTAATCTTAACATACCTGCAAATATCCAATTAGCAGACCCTACTTTTAATAAAACAAATAAAATAGACATGCTATTAGGTGCTTCTGTATTTTATGAATTATTGTGTGTTGGACAAATAAGTTTAGGGAAAAATAATCCAATATTACAAAAAACGTTATTTGGCTGGATAGTTTCTGGTCCGATATCATTACCACAATCCACAATTCGATGTAACATTTCTAAAATAACAAATATTAGTCAAGATATTGATTTACAAAATCAAATTGCAAAATTTTGGGAAATGGAGAATGAATGTAATATACCAATTAATAATTATTCACATGAACAACAAAAATGTGAAGATGATTTTATAAAAAATACAACTAGAAATGTTGACGGCAGATTTATTGTTAAAATGCCAATTAAAGAATTAAATACTTTAGGAGATTCGAGAGAAATAGCACTTAAACGTTTTTATGCAATTGAAAGGAAACTGAATAAAAACGCAAATTTAAAAAATCAGTATGTTCAATTTATGAAAGAATATCAAATGTTAAATCATATGACTAAAATTAATGAAACCCAATTAAAAGATCAATTATGTTATTATTTTCCTCATCATGCTGTTATTCGCAATGATAGTTTAACAACAAAACTACGCGTCGTATTTGATGGCTCCTGTAAAAGTAAATCAGGCGTTTCTTTAAATGATCTTCAGCTAATTGGTCCATCAGTTCAAGATGATTTGTTTTCAAAACTTATAAGATTTCGTAAACATGCAATTGTAATCACAGCAGATGTAACAAAAATGTATCGTCAGATACTTATACATGAATCACAACGAAATTTGCAACTTATTTTGTGGCGTGAAAGTTTATCAGAATCACTAGAATGTTTTCAGTTAAATACAGTCACGTATGGAACAGCTTCTGCACCGTATTTAGCTACTAGATGTTTGCGTCAGTTGTCATTAGATAATGAAATTAATTCCCCAAAGGCGAGTTCAATAATCAAACACGATTTTTACGTTGACGATTTGTTAACTGGCGGTAATACAATTGATGAAGTACTTAAAATACATAAAGACGTGGTAGAAATTCTTAAATCAGCTCAATTTGAATTACGCAAGTGGACTTCTAATAGCAAATCAGTTTTAGAAGTAATTAGTTCAGAGTGCGAGGCGGTAAATACAGTTTTTCATGTTTGTGATAAATCAGTACAAAAAATGTTAGGAATTTTGTGGAATTCTGAGCAAGATACATTTCAGTATTCAGTCGCGATGAAAGATAATCAAGTTGTGACAAAAAGAACAATATTGTCTAATATCGCACAAATTTACGATCCGTTAGGTTTAATAGGTCCAATTACAGTAGTCGCCAAAATAATTATGCAAAAATTATGGAAGTTGAAAACTTCGTGGGACGAATCTGTACAAGGTTCAATTTACACAGAGTGGGTTCATTTCAGATCGCAATTAGGGTTAATAAATGAACTCAAAATACCGAGAAATATCACATGTTCAAATCCAGTCAAATTCGAATTCCATGGATTTTGCGATGCATCGGAATCCGCTTACGGTGCATGTATTTATCTTAGAACAATAAATGCAGTGAATGAAGTAAACGTAAAATTAGTATGTGCGAAATCGAGAGTAGCTCCGCTTAAAAATACAACATTACCAAGACTAGAACTATGTGGCGCAGTTCTACTTTCTCGTTTAGCAAAAAGGGTACGAGAATCAATTCAACTTGAAATTTATGATCAATATTATTGGTGTGATTCTACAATTGTCCTTCATTGGATAAATGCACCATCAAATCATTGAAAAACATTTGTAGCAAATAGGGTATCTGAAATTCAGAATTTGACTGAAATCATCCAATGGAGACATGTTAATTCCTCTAAAAACCCAGCTGATTTAATTTCCAGAGGAATAACTGCTGAAAAATTAATAAGCACAACATTGTGGTGGCTTGGGCCAAATTTTCTAATGAAAGATATTAATAAATGGCCTCAGTGGAATGTTTCCAATGAGAAAAATATATATGACTTTGAATTACGATCTGAATACAAGGTTCTTAATGCAGTAATCAATGAATTTTATTTGTTTACAAAATATTCATCTTTGTTAAAATTGCAAAGAGTTGTAGCTTATTGTTATCGATTTATATCAAATGCAAGGAAACACAGTAGTGAACGGGAATCAGGATTACTAAAAACAAAGGAATTGCAGAATGCGCTTTTTTTATTAGTAAAAATAGCACAACAGGAATCATTTAAGCAGGAAATACATGATTTAAAAATTAATTCAATTGTTAATGCAAAGAGTTCTTTATTAAGATTAAATCCGTTTATCGACGAATTTGGGTTAATAAGAGTAGGTGGAAGATTGCAAAATTCATATTACAAATATCAAAAGAAACATCCTGTTTTATTACCTTCAAAACACACACTTACAAAATTAATTCTGAGTCATGAACATGTCAAGTTATTGCATTGTGGGCCTCAAGCTTTGTTAAGTTCTATTCGAGAAACATTTTGGCCAATTTCTGGTAGAACATTAATTCGAAAAATAATACACGATTGTATAATTTGTTTTAGAACCTGTCCGAAAGGTTATCATCCAAAAATGGGTAATTTGCCAAAAACTCGTATCACACAAGCACATCCATTTTATAATTGTGGTTTAGATTATGCTGGTCCATTCTTAATTAAAGACAAGAAATCCCGCGGATTTAAAATTTTAAAATCATATATTTGCTTATTCATTTGTTTCTCTACTAGAGCTATTCATTTGGAATTAGTTTCTGATCTCTCAGCAGAAACATTTATTGCAGCTTTACGTAGATTTTGCTCTCGACGAGGTAAACCTCTTAACCTTTATTCTGATAATGCAACTAATTTCAGCAAAGCAAATTCTGATCTGAAAGAATTATTTTTATTTCTAAAAAATGTAGAAATTAAAAATAAAATTGAATCAACTTTAATCAATGATGGCATTCAATGGCATTTTATACCACCAAACTCACCTCATTTCGGTGGTTTCTGGGAGGATGGCATAAAAAGTGTCAAACGACATTTAATGCGAATTCTTAGAGACGCGTCATTAATATTTGAAGAGTTTTATACTGTGTTAACTCAAATAGAGGCAGTCTTGAATTCAAGACCGTTGTGTCCGATGTCTTCAGACCCAAATGATCTCAACTCACTAACTCCTGCACATTTCTTAATCGGGAAGTCATTAACATCAATTCCTGATCCAGATATGACCCATACAGCTGAAAATCAATTATCAAGATTTCAACGAGTTCAGCAATTGGTTCAACACTTCTGGACGAGATGGTCCAAAGAATATCTTTCAGAACTACAACAGCGCACCAAATGGCATCAAGATCCAGAGCATCACTTAAGCCCAGGGAAATTGGTTGTTATCAAGGAGGACAACCAACCTCCACTCAACTGGAAGCTAGGCAGAATTATTCAACTTCATCCTGGCAAAGATGACATAACGCGTGTAGTGTCAATTCAAACTTCTTCAAGTATTATCAAACGTGCAGTAACTAAAATTTGTGTTCTTCCAATTAACTAATTGTAGTTTTATATTCATTTAAATATCTACTTTATAATTATTCTTATTGTTCGGCTATAACCTCGCAAGGCGGGCGGCATGTTCAAGCATTTGTATAAGCCTGTCACTATAATTGTCACTGTTATTATAATTGTCACTGTCATTATAATTGTCACTGTCATTATAACTGTCACTGTCACTATGACTGTCACTTATCATATATTTTTATGTTGTTATGTATCATCAGTTGTTTTATATTATAAAAAACATTGTTATAACGTTGCTATAAACAATCAAAAAAAAAAAATAATCAAAATAAAACCGACATAAAGGTAAAAAATAAGTGTTTCAATTCCACATCAGTGGTTTACAATAAAACATATTTAAACTGTCATATTTATGTATATGTCGTGTGTAATGGCTTATGTTTGTAAAATCAAGATAAAATAGCTGTTTTCAGCTTGCAAAAACATACAAAATGCTGTTTTCAAGTATTTAAACTGTCATATTCATGTTTCTGTCGTGTATAATACCTAATTTTGGTGAAAGCAAGATAAAAATGGTGTTTTAAGCATGCAAAAGCATACAAAACACCGTTTTCAAGTATTTAAACTGTCATATTCATGTTTCTGTCGTGTATAATAGCTAATGTTGGTGAAAGCAAGGTAAAAATGCTGTTCTAAGCATGCAAAAGCATACAAAACACCGTTTTCAAGTATTTAAACTGTCATATTCAGGTATATGTCGTGTGTAATGGCTTATGTTTGCAAAATCAAGATAATATAGCTGTTTTCAGCTTGCAAAAACATACAAAATGCTGTTTTCAAGTATTTAAACTTTCATATTCATGTATATGTCGTGTGTAACGGCTTATGTTTGCAAAATCAAGATATAATAGCTGTTTTCAGCTTGCAAAAACATACAAAATTCTGTTTTCAAGTATTTAAACTGTCATATTCATGTATGTGTCGTGTGTAATGGCTTATGTTTGCAAAATCAAGATAAAATATCTGTTTTCAGCTTGCAAAAACCTACAAAATGCTGTTTTCAAGTATTTAAACTGTCATATTCATGTATATGTAATGTGTAATGGCTTATGTTTGCAAAATCAAGATAAAATAGCTGTTTTCAGCTTGCAAAAACATACAAAGTGCTGTTTTCAGGTATTTAAACTGTCATATTCATGTATATGTCGTGTGTAATGGCTTATGTTTGCAAAATCAAGATAAAATAGCTGTTTTCAGTTTGCAAAACATACAAAATGCTATTTTCAAGTATTTAAACTGTCATATTGATGTTTCTGTTGTGTATAATAGCTAATGTTGGTGAAAACAAGATAAAAATGCTGTTTTATGCATGCAAAAGCATACAAAACACGGTTTTCAAGTATTTAAACTGTCATATTCATGTAAATGTCGTGTGTAATGGCTTATGTTTGCAAAATCAAGATAAAATACCTGTTTTTAGCTTGCAAAAACATACAAAATGCTATTTTCAAGTATTTAAACTGTCATATTCATGTTTCTGTCGTGTATAATAGCTAATTTTGGTGAAAGCAAGATAAAAATGCTGTTTTAAGCATGCAAAAGCATACAAAACACCGTTTTCAAGTATTTAAACTGTCATATTCATGTTTCTGTCGTGTATAATAGCTAATGTTGGTGAAAGCAAGATAAAAATGCTGTTTTAAGCATGCAAAAGCATACAAAACACCGTTTTCAAGTATTTAAACTGTCATATTCATGTTTCTGTCGTGTATAATGGCTAATGTTGGTGAAATCAAGATAAAAATGCTGTTTTAAACATGCAAAAGGATACAAAACACCGTTTTCAAGAATTTAAACCGTCATATTGTAACGCGGCAGCGATGAGGACCCTAAAATTCTCTACGTTGTGTAAATAAAATAACCCCAGTCGTTAGATACAGAGTAACTGTTAATAGGGAAGTCCAGGTTTGATAGAATGAGACAACAATAAAATCTCTCCAAAAGATATAAAATACCTTGTGCATTTATTTAACACATGGGTAATTATACATGACATTTATGTTATGTTTAATTCATATCATTAAAGACAATAATAAAAATCATATGTCAGGCTTGTGAACGTTCGCTAAGTGGAACTTCGGCATCACCACTCTCCTGGGGAGTAGAGCGGTACAATAAATGGTAGTACTTCTCACCTATAAAACGATGATTTTAGTATTTTGAAATTCGTTAGAGAAGATCGTTGATGGCTCTATGACAATATTTGTCGGGCCATGGCCTGAACAGGCTTAAGCATTTGTAAACAAATGTATTCCCAACTCGTGGGTTTAAACGTAGACTTTCAGACTTTGCTGTTACAAAATAACAGTCTGTCTGTGACGACGGTGTCTATGTATCTGTATTTGTTTGCGGACTAGCCCGTTACCGAAGTAATAGCTGGTGCCGTGTAGAAAGTGTCTAGGTATATGTATTTGTTTGTGGACTAGCCCGTTACCGAAGTAATAGCTGCTGCCGTGTAGAAAGTGTCTAGCTATCTGTATTTGTTTGTGGACTAGCCCGTTACCAATGTAATAGCTGGTGCCGTGTAGAAGGTGTCTAGGTATCTGTATTTGTTTGTGGACTAGCCCGTTACCGATGTAATAGCTGGTGCCGTGTAGAAGGTGTCTAGGTATCTGTATTTGTTTGTGGACTAGCCCGTTACCAATGTAATAGCTGGTGCCGTGTAGAAGGTGTCTAGGTATCTGTATTTGTTTGTGGACTAGCCCGTTACCGAAGTAATAGTTGGTGCCGTGCAGAAGGTGTCTAGGTATCTGTATTTGTTTGTGGACTAGCCCGTTACCGAAGTAATAGCTGGTGCCATGTAGAAGGTGTCTAGGTATCTGTATTTGTTTGTGGACTAGCCCGTTACCGAAGTAATAGCTGGTGCCGTGCAGAAGGTGTCTAGGTATCTGTATTTGTTTGTGGACTAGCCCGTTACCGAAGTAATAGCTGGTGCCGTGTAGAAGGTGTCTAGGTATCTGTATTTGTTTGTGTTCTGGTTTGTATATTTGTCTTCTTACCTACTCAGTTCATTTGTAACGACTGGTGTAGTGGTGTTTCAACTTCTATCCTCAGTCTTTCGTTTTACTTATATATCTATTATCCCTTCCACAAAACTAATGTTGTCCTTGTTCCTCCATTGTAGCTTATCTCGTTGTCTGACCGCCACTTCGGACACGTGGAGTCTCCGGGACTAGTCGAGCAATACTTCGTTTCTAACACCTGCTTTCGGCTTGATCAAACAAACTCATAAATCAAACGAGACCACACACATCCCTTTGTGGACCAGCGGCAAGACCTGACGTCATGCGGACACGTGCACTGACCGTACTGGCTACTCCTAGGTTTTAAGTCGGCGGCACAAACAACTCATAAATCAAAAGAGACCTCACCCGTCCCTTTGTAGACCAGCGGCAAGACATGACGTCATGCGGACACGTGCAAAGACCGTGTCATCGCTTCTCTAAATAAATACACATTTTTATCTTATACTCATCATAAATTAAATTAAAAATAAATTTAAAAATATATTGTCCTCTTTCCGAATTGTTACAAACTCCCCCTGATGTTTTGAAGAAGACCGTTGTTTAGTAGGTTTCTTTAAAATATCATCTGTCAAAATACAACAAGAGGAAAGAGTTCTCATTTATCTAATCACATAGAAAGAAAAATCATATGTCAAATCACATATAGTGTGGGATAAATATCACCTGTCAAAACATATAGAAAATAAATATGATCACAAAAATGTAAAATGTCATCTGTCAAACATAAAACGTGTAATATTATCACAAAACACATAAAATAATAAATAGTATCTGTCAAAATATATGCAAGTGCAAAAAAATATCATCTGTCAAAATATATGCAAGTGCAAAGAAATATCATCTGTCAAAACATTCGAATAAATACTTGTAAGTTTTTATTTCGTCTCTCCCCCAAACCCTGCTTCTCACTATAACAGTTTTTAAAACTCTGTATCCTGGTCACGGCACCAATTGTAACGCGGCAGCGATGAGGACCCTAAAATTCTCTACGTTGTGTAAATAAAATAACCCCAGTCGTTAGATACAGAGTAACTGTTAATAGGGAAGTCCAGGTTTGATAGAATGAGACAACAATAAAATCTCTCCAAAAGATATAAAATACCTTGTGCATTTATTTAACACATGGGTAATTATACATGACATTTATGTTATGTTTAATTCATATCATTAAAGACAATAATAAAAATCATATGTCAGGCTTGTGAACGTTCGCTAAGAGGAACTTCGGCATCACCACTCTCCTGGGGAGTAGAGCGGTACAATAAATGGTAGTACTTCTCACCTATAAAACGATGATTTTAGTATTTTGAAATTCGTTAGAGAAGATCGTTGATGGCTCTATGACAATATTTGTCGGGCCATGGCCTGAACAGGCTTAAGCATTTGTAAACAAATGTATTCCCAACTCGTGGGTTTAAACGTAGACTTTCAGACTTTGCTGTTACAAAATAACAGTCTGTCTGTGACGACGGTGTCTATGTATCTGTATTTGTTTGCGGACTAGCCCGTTACCGAAGTAATAGCTGGTGCCGTGTAGAAAGTGTCTAGGTATATGTATTTGTTTGTGGACTAGCCCGTTACCGAAGTAATAGCTGCTGCCGTGTAGAAAGTGTCTAGCTATCTGTATTTGTTTGTGGACTAGCCCGTTACCAATGTAATAGCTGGTGCCGTGTAGAAGGTGTCTAGGTATCTGTATTTGTTTGTGGACTAGCCCGTTACCGATGTAATAGCTGGTGCCGTGTAGAAGGTGTCTAGGTATCTGTATTTGTTTGTGGACTAGCCCGTTACCAATGTAATAGCTGGTGCCGTGTAGAAGGTGTCTAGGTATCTGTATTTGTTTGTGTTCTGGTTTGTATATTTGTCTTCTTACCTACTCAGTTCATTTGTAACGACTGGTGTAGTGGTGTTTCAACTTCTATCCTCAGTCTTTCGTTTTACTTATATATCTATTATCCCTTCCACAAAACTAATGTTGTCCTTGTTCCTCCATTGTAGCTTATCTCGTTGTCTGACCGCCACTTCGGACACGTGGAGTCTCCGGGACTAGTCGAGCAATACTTCGTTTCTAACACCTGCTTTCGGCTTGATCAAACAAACTCATAAATCAAACGAGACCACACACATCACTTTGTGGACCAGCGGCAAGACCTGACGTCATGCGGACACGTGCACTGACCGTACTGGCTACTCCTAGGTTTTAAGTCGGCGGCACAAACAACTCATAAATCAAAAGAGACCTCACCCGTCCCTTTGTAGACCAGCGGCAAGACATGACGTCATGCGGACACGTGCAAAGACCGTGTCATCGCTTCTCTAAATAAATACACATTTTTATCTTATACTCATCATAAATTAAATTAAAAATAAATTTAAAAATATATTGTCCTCTTTCCGAATTGTTACAATATTCATGTGTATGTCGTGTGTAATGGCTCATGTTTACAAAATCAAGATAAAATAGCTGTTTTCAGCTTGCAAAAACATACAAAATGCTGTTTTTAAGTATTTAAATTGTCATATTCATGTTTCTGTCATGTATAATAGCTAATGTTGGTGAAAGCAAGATAAAAATGCTGTTTTAAGCATGCAAAAGCATACAAAACACAGTTTTCAAGTATTTACACTGTCATATTCATGTATATGTCGTGTGTAATGGCTTATGTTTGCAAATTCAAGATAAAATAGCTGTTTTCAGCTTGCAAAAACTTACAAAATGCTGTTTTCAAGTATTTAAACTGTATTATACATGTTTCTGTCATGTTTAATGGCTAATGTTGGTGAAATCAAGATAAAATTGCTGTTTTAAGCATGCAAAATCATACAAAACACCGTTTTTAAGTATTTAAACTATCATATTCATGTATATGTCGTATGTAATGGCTTATGTTTGCAAAATTAAGATAAAATAGTTGCTTTCAGCTTGCAAAAATATACAAAATGCTGTTTTCAACTATTTAAACTGTCATATTCAGGTATATGTCGTGTGTAATGGCTAATGTTGGTGCAATCAAGATAAAAATGCTGTTTTAAGCATGCAAGAGCATACAAAACACCGTTTTCAAGTATTTAAACTGTCATATTCATGTTTCTGTCGTGTATAATAGCTAATGTTGGTGAAAGCAAGATAAAAATGCTGTTTTAAGCATGCAAAAACATGCAAAACACCGTTTTCAAGTATTTAAACTGTCATATTCATGTATATGTCGTGTGTAAAGGCTTATGTTTGCAAAATTAAGATAAAATAGCTGTTTTCAGCTTGCAAAAACATACAAAATGCTGTTTTCAAGTATTTAAATTGTCATATTAATGTATATGTCGTGTGTAATGGCTAATGTTGGTGAAATCATGATAAAATTGCTGTTTTAAGCATGCAAAAGCTTACAAAACACCGTTTTTAAGTATTGAAACTATCATATTAATGTATATGTCGTATGTAATGGCTTATGTTTGCCAAATCAACATAAAAAAGCTGTTTTCAGCTTGCAAACACATACAAAATGCTGTTTTCAAGTATTTAAACTGTCATATTCAGGTACATGTCATGTGTAATGGCTAATGTTGGTGCAATCAAGATAAAAATGATGTTTTAAGCATGCAAAAACATGCAAAACACCGTTTTCAAGTATTTAAACTGTTATATTCATGTATATGTCGTGTGTAATGGCTTATGTTTGCAAAATCAAGTTAAAATAGCTGTTTTCGGCTTGCAAAAACATGCAAAATGCTGTTTTCAAGTATTTAAACTGTCATATTCATGTTTCTGTCGTGTATAATAGCTAATGTTGGTGAAAGCAAGATAAAAATGCTGTTTTAAGCATGCAAAAGCATACAAAACACCGTTTTCAAGTATTTAAACTGTCATATTAAGGTTTCTATCGTGTATAATAGCTAATGTTGGTTAAAACAAGATAAAAATGCTGTTTTATGCATGCAAAAGCATACAAAACACGGTTTTCAAGTATTTAAACTGTCATATTCATGTAAATGTCGTGTGTAATGGCTTATGTTTGCAAAATCAAGATAAAATACCTGTTTTTAGCTTGCAAAAACATACAAAATGCTATTTTCAAGTATTTAAACTGTCATATTCATGTTTCTGTCGTGTATAATAGCTAATTTTGGTGAAAGCAAGATAAAAATGCTGTTTTAAGCATGCAAAAGCATACAAAACACCGTTTTCAAGTATTTAAACTGTCATATTCATGTTTCTGTCGTGTATAATAGCTAATGTTGGTGTAAGCAAGATAAAAATGCTGTTTTAAGCATGCAAAAGCATACAAAACACCGTTTTCAAGTATTTAAACTGTCATATTCATGTTTCTGTCGTGTATAATGGCTAATGTTGGTGAAATCAAGATAAAAATGCTGTTTTAAACATGCAAAAGGATACAAAACACCGTTTTCAAGAATTTAAACCGTCATATTCATGTGTATGTCGTGTGTAATGGCTCATGTTTACAAAATCAAGATAAAATAGCTGTTTTCAGCTTGCAAAATCATACAAAATGCTGTTTTTAAGTATTTAAATTGTCATATTCATGTTTCTGTCATGTATAATAGCTAATGTTGGTGAAAGCAAGATAAAAATGCTGTTTTAAGCATGCAAAAGCATACAAAACACCGTTTTCAAGTATTTAAACTGTCATATTCATGTATATGTCGTGTGTAATGGCTTATGTTTGCAAAATCAAGATAAAATAGCTGTTTTCAGCTTGCAAAAACTTACAAAATGCTGTTTTCAAGTATTTAAACTGTATTATACATGTTTCTGTCATGTTTTATGGCTAATGTTGGTGAAATCAAGATAAAATTGCTGTTTTAAGCATGCAAAATCATACAAAACACCGTTTTTAAGTATTTAAACTATCATATTCATGTATATGTCGTGTGTAATGGCTTATGTTTGCAAAATTAAGATAAAATAGTTGCTTTCAGCTTGCAAAAATATACAAAATGCTGTTTTCAACTATTTAAACTGTCATATTCAGGTATATGTCGTGTGTAATGGCTAATGTTGGTGCAATCAAGATAAAAATGCTGTTTTAAGCATGCAAGAGCATACAAAACACAGTTTTCAAGTATTTAAACTGTCATATTCATGTTTCTGTCGTGTATAATAGCTAATGTTGGTGAAAGCAAGATAAAAGTGCTGTTTTAAGCATGCAAAAACATGCAAAACACCGTTTTCAAGTATTTAAACTGTCATATTCATGTATATGTCGTGTGTAAAGGCTTATGTTTGCAAAATTAAGATAAAATAGCTGTTTTCAGCTTGCAAAAACATACAAAATGCTGTTTTCAAGTATTTAAATTGTCATATTAATGTATATGTCGTGTGTAATGGCTAATGTTGGTGAAATCATGATAAAATTGCTGTTTTAAGCATGCAAAAGCTTACAAAACACCGTTTTTAAGTATTTAAACAATCATATTAATGTATATGTCGTATGTAATGGCTTATGTTTGCAAAATCAACATAAAAAAGCTGTTTTCAGCTTGCAAACACATACAAAATGCTTTTTTCAAGTATTTAAACTGTCATATTCAGGTACATGTCATGTGTAATGGCTAATGTTGGTGCAATCAAGATAAAAATGCTGTTTTAAGCATGCAAGAGCATACAAAACACCGTTTTCAAGTATTTAAACTGTCATATTCATGTTTCTGTCGTGTATAATAGCTAATGTTGGTGAAAGCAAGATAAAAATGCTGTTTTAAGCATGCAAAAACATGCAAAACACCGTTTTCAAGTATTTAAACTGTCATATTCATGGGTATGTCGTGTGTAATGGCTTATGTTTGCAAAATCAAGTTAAAATAGCTGTTTTCGGCTTGCAAAAACATGCAAAATGCTGTTTTCAAGTATTTAAACTGTCATATTCATGTTTCTGTCGTGTATAATAGCTAATGTTGGTGAAAGCAAGATAAAAATGCTGTTTTAAGCATGCAAAAGCATACAAAACACCGTTTTCAAGTATTTAAACTGTCATATTCAGGTTTCTATCGTGTATAATAGCTAATGTTGGTTAAAGCAAGATAAAAATGCTGTTTTAAGCATGCAAAAGCATACAAAACACCGTTTTCAAGTATTTTAACTGTCATATTCATGTATATGTCGTGTGTAATGGCTTATGTTTGTAAAATTAAGATAAAATAGCTGTTTTCAGCTTGCAAAAACATACAAAATGCTGATTTCAAGTATTTAAACTGTCATATTCATGTATATGTCTTGTGTAATGGCTTATGTTTGCAAAATCAAGATAAAAAAGCTGTTTTCAGCTTGCAAAAACATACAAAATGCTGTTTTCAAGTATTTAAACTGTCATATTCATGTATAAGTCGTGTGTAATGGCTTATGTTTGCAAAATCAAGATAAAATAGCTGTTTTCAGCTTGCAAAAACACACAAAATGCTGTTTTCAAGTATTTAAACTGTCATATTCATGTTTCTGTCGTGCACAATAGCTAATGTTGGTGAAAGTAAGATAAAAATGCTGTTTTAAGCATGCATAAGCATACAAAACACCGTTTTCAAGTATTTAAACTGTCATATTTATGTATATGTCGTGTGTTATGGCTTACATTTGTAAAATCAAGATAAAATAGCTGTTTTCAGCTTGCAAAAACATACAAAATGCTGTTTTCAAGTATTTAAACTGTCATATTCATGTATATGTCGTGTGTAATGGCTTATGTTTGCAAAATCAAGATAAAATAGCTGTTTTCAGCTTGCAAAAACATACAAAATGCTGTTTTCAAGTATTTAAACTGTCATATTCATGTATATGTCGTGTGTAATGGCTTATGTTTGCAAAATCAAAATAAAATAGCTGTTTTCAGCTTGCAAAAACATACAAAATGCTGTTTTCAAGTATTTAAACTGTCATATTCATGTATCTGTCGTGTATAATACCTAATTTTGGTGAAAGCAAGATAAAAATGGTGTTTTAAGCATGCAAAAGCATACAAAACACAGTTTTCAAGTATTTAAACTGTCATATTCATGTTTCTGTCGTGTATAATAGCTAATGTTGGTGAAAGCAAGATAAAAATGTTGTTTTAAGCATGCAGAAGCATACTAAACACCGTTTACAAGTATTTAAACTGTCATATTCATGTATATGTCGTGTGTAATGGCTTATGTTTGTAAAATCAAGATAAAATAGCTGTTTTCAGCTTGCAAAAACATACAAAATGCTGTTTTCAAATATTTAAACTGTCATATTCATGTTTCTGTCGTGTATAATAGCTAATGTTGGTGAAAGCAAGATAAATATGCTGTTTTAAGCATGCAAAAGCATACAAAACACCGTTTTCAAGTATTTAAACTGTCATATTCATGTATATGTCGTGTGTAATGGCTTATGTTTGCAAAATCAAGATAAAATAGCTGTTTTCAGCTTGTAAAAACATACATAATTCTGTTTTGAAGTATTTAAACTGTCATATTCATGTATATGTCGTGTGTAATGGCTTATGTTTGCAAAATCAAGATAAAATAGCTGTTTTCAGCTTGCAAAAACATACAACATGCTGTTTTCAAGTATTCAAACTGTCATATTCATGTATATGTCGTGTGTAATGGCTTCTGTATGCAAAATCAAGATAAAATAGCTGTTTTCAGCTTGCAAAAACATAAAAAATGTTGTTTTCAAGTATATAAACTGTCATGTTCATGTATATGTCGTGTGTAATGGCTTATGTTTGCAAAATCAAGATAAAATAGCTGTTTTCAGCTTGCAGAAACATACAAAATGCTGTTTTCAAGTATTTAAACTGTCATATTCATGTTTCTGTCGTGTATAATAGCTAATGTTGGTGAAAGCAAGATAAATATGCTGTTTTAAGCATGCAAAAGCATACAAAACACCGTTTTCAAGTATTTAAACTGTCATATTCATGTATATGTCGTGTGTAATGGCTTATGTTTGCAAAATCAAGATAAAATAGCTGTTTTCAGCTTGTAAAAACATACATAATTCTGTTTTGAAGTATTTAAACTGTCATATTCATGTATATGTCGTGTGTAATGGCTTATGTTTGCAAAATCAAGATAAAATAGCTGTTTTCAGCTTGCAAAAACATACAACATGCTGTTTTCAAGTATTCAAACTGTCATATTCATGCATATGTCGTGTGTAATGGCTAATGTTTGCAAAATCAAGATAAAATAGCTGTTTTCAGCTTGCAAAAACATACAAAATGCTGTTTTCAAGTATTTAAACTGCCATATTCATGTTTCTGTCGTGTATAATAGCTAATGTTGGTAAAAGCAAGATAAAAATGCTGTTTTAAGTATGCAAAAGCATACAAAACACCGTTTTCAAGTATTTAAACTGTCATATTAAGGTATTTGTCGTGTGTAATGGCTTATGTTTGCAAAATCAAAATAAAATAGCTGTTTTCAGCTTGCAAAACATACAAAATGCTGTTTTCAAGTATTTAAACTTCCATATTCATGTATATGTCGTGTGTAACGGCTTATGTTTGCAAAATCAAGATAAAATAGCTCTTTTCAGCTCTAAAAACATACAAAATGCTGTTTTCAAGTATTTAAATTGTCATATTCATGTATATGTCGTGTGTAATGGCTTATGTTTGCAAAATCAAGATAAAATAGCTGTTTTCAGCTTGTAAAAACATACAAAATGCTGTTTTCAAGTATTTAAACTGTCATATTCATGTATATGTCGTGTGTAATGGCTTATGTTTGCAAAATCAAGATAAAATAGCTGTTTTCAGCTTGCAAAAACATACAAAATGCTGTTTTCAAGTATTTAAACTGTCATATTCATGTATCTGTCGTGTATAATACCTAATTTTGGTGAAAGCAAGATAAAAATGGTGTTTTAAGCATGCAAAAGCATACAAAACACAGTTTTCAAGTATTTAAACTGTCATATTCATGTTTCTGTCGTGTATAATAGCTAATGTTGGTGAAAGCAAGATAAAAATGTTGTTTTAAGCATGCAGAAGCATACTAAACACCGTTTACAAGTATTTAAACTGTCATATTCATGTATATGTCGTGTGTAATGGCTTATGTTTGTAAAATCAAGATAAAATAGCTGTTTTCAGCTTGCAAAAACATACAAAATGCTGTTTTCAAATATTTAAACTGTCATATTCATGTTTCTGTCGTGTATAATAGCTAATGTTGGTGAAAGCAAGATAAATATGCTGTTTTAAGCATGCAAAAGCATACAAAACACCGTTTTCAAGTATTTAAACTGTCATATTCATGTATATGTCGTGTGTAATGGCTTATGTTTGCAAAATCAAGATAAAATAGCTGTTTTCAGCTTGTAAAAACATACATAATTCTGTTTTGAAGTATTTAAACTGTCATATTCATGTATATGTCGTGTGTAATGGCTTATGTTTGCAAAATCAAGATAAAATAGCTGTTTTCAGCTTGCAAAAACATACAACATGCTGTTTTCAAGTATTCAAACTGTCATATTCATGTATATGTCGTGTGTAATGGCTTATGTTTGCAAAATCAAGATAAAATAGCTGTTTTCAGCTTGCAAAAACATAAAAAATGCTGTTTTCAAGTATATAAACTGTCATATTCATGTATATGTCGTGTGTAATGGCTTATGTTTGCAAAATCAAGATAAAATAGCTGTTTTCAGCTTGCAGAAACATACAAAATGCTGTTTTCAAGTATTTAAACTGTCATATTCATGTTTCTGTCGTGTATAATAGCTAATGTTGGTGAAAGCAAGATAAATATGCTGTTTTAAGCATGCAAAAGCATACAAAACACCGTTTTCAAGTATTTAAACTGTCATATTCATGTATATGTCGTGTGTAATGGCTTATGTTTGCAAAATCAAGATAAAATAGCTGTTTTCAGCTTGTAAAAACATACATAATTCTGTTTTGAAGTATTTAAACTGTCATATTCATGTATATGTCGTGTGTAATGGCTTATGTTTGCAAAATCAAGATAAAACAGCTGTTTTCAGCTTGCAAAAACATACAACATGCTGTTTTCAAGTATTCAAACTGTCATATTCATGTATATGTCGTGTGTAATGGCTAATGTTTGCAAAATCAAGATAAAATAGCTGTTTTCAGCTTGCAAAAACATACAAAATGCTGTTTTCAAGTATTTAAACTGCCATATTCATGTTTCTGTCGTGTATAATAGCTAATGTTGGTAAAAGCAAGATAAAAATGCTGTTTTAAGTATGCAAAAGCATACAAAACACCGTTTTCAAGTATTTAAACTGTCATATTAAGGTATTTGTCGTTTGTAATGGCTTATGTTTGCAAAATCAAGATAAAATAGCTGTTTTCAGCTTGCAAAACATACAAAATGCTGTTTTCAAGTATTTAAACTTTCATATTCATGTATATGTCGTGTGTAACGGCTTATGTTTGCAAAATCAAGATAAAATAGCTCTTTTCAGCTCTAAAAACATACAAAATGCTGTTTTCAAGTATTTAAATTGTCATATTCATGTATATGTCGTGTGTAATGGCTTATGTTTGCAAAATCAAGATAAAATAGCTGTTTTCAGCTTGTAAAAACATACAAAATGCTGTTTTCAAGTATTTAAACTGTCATATTCATGTATATGTCGTGTGTAATGGCTTATGTTTGCAAAATCAAGATAAAATAGCTGTTTTCAGCTTGCAAAAACATACAAAATGCTGTTTTCAAGTATTTAAACTGTCATATTCATGTATCTGTCGTGTATAATACCTAATTTTGGTGAAAGCAAGATAAAAATGGTGTTTTAAGCATGCAAAAGCATACAAAACACAGTTTTCAAGTATTTAAACTGTCATATTCATGTTTCTGTCGTGTATAATAGCTAATGTTGGTGAAAGCAAGATAAAAATGTTGTTTTAAGCATGCATAAGCATACAAAACACCGTTTTCAAGTATTTAAACTATCATATTCATGTATATGTCGCGTGTAATGGCTTATGTTTGTAAAATCAAGATAAAATAGCTGTTTTCAGCTTGCAAAAACATACAAAATGCTGTTTTCAAATATTTAAACTGTCATATTCATGTATATGTCGTGTGTAATGGCTTATGTTTGCAAAATCAAGATAAAATAGCTGTTTTCAGCTTGCAAAAACATACAAAATGCTGTTTTCAAGTATATAAACTGTCATATTCATGTATATGTCGTGTGTAATGGCTTATGTTTGCAAAATCAAGATAAAATAGCTGTTTTCAGCTTGCAGAAACATACAAAATGCTGTTTTCAAATATTTAAACTGTCATATTCATGTTTCTGTCGTGTATAATAGCTAATGTTGGTGAAAGCAAGATAAAAATGCTGTTTTAAGCATGCAAAAGCATACAAAACACCGTTTTCAAGTATTTAAACTGTCATATTCATGTTTCTGTCGTGTATAATGGCTAATGTTGGTGAAATCAAGATAAAAATGCTGTTTTAAACATGCAAAAGGATACAAAACACCGTTTTCAAGAATTTAAACCGTCATATTCATGTGTATGTCGTGTGTAATGGCTCATGTTTACAAAATCAAGATAAAATAGCTGTTTTCAGCTTGCAAAAACATACAAAATGCTGTTTTTAAGTATTTAAATTGTCATATTCATGTTTCTGTCATGTATACTAGCTAATGTTGGTGAAAGCAAGATGAAAATGCTGTTTTAAGCATGCAAAAGCATACAAAACACCGTTTTTAAGTATTTAAACTATCATATTCATGTATATGTCGTGTGTAATGGCTTATGTTTGCAAAATTAAGATAAAATAGTTGCTTTCAGCTTGCAAAAATATACAAAATGCTGTTTTCAACTATTTAAACTGTCATATTCAGGTATATGTCGTGTGTAATGGCTAATGTTGGTGCAATCAAGATAAAAATGCTGTTTTAAGCATGCAAGAGCATACAAAACACCGTTTTCAAGTATTTAAACTGTCATATTCATGTTTCTGTCGTGTATAATAGCTAATGTTGGTGAAAGCAAGATAAAAGTGCTGTTTTAAGCATGCAAAAACATGCAAAACACCGTTTTCAAGTATTTAAACTGTCATATTCATGTATATGTCGTGTGTAAAGGCTTATGTTTGCAAAATTAAGATAAAATAGCTGTTTTCAGCTTGCAAAAACATACAAAATGCTGTTTTCAAGTATTTAAATTGTCATATTAATGTATATGTCGTGTGTAATGGCTAATGTTGGTGAAATCATGATAAAATTGCTGTTTTAAGCATGCAAAAGCTTACAAAACACCGTTTTTAAGTATTTAAACAATCATATTAATGTATATGTCGTATGTAATGGCTTATGTTTGCAAAATCAACATAAAAAAGCTGTTTTCAGCTTGCAAACACATACAAAATGCTGTTTTCAAGTATTTAAACTGTCATATTCAGGTACATGTCATGTGTAATGGCTAATGTTGGTGCAATCAAGATAAAAATGCTGTTTTAAGCATGCAAGAGCATACAAAACACCGTTTTCAAGTATTTAAACTGTCATATTCATGTTTCTGTCGTGTATAATAGCTAATGTTGGTGAAAGCAAGATAAAAATGCTGTTTTAAGCATGCAAAAGCATACAAAACACCGTTTTCAAGTATTTAAACTGTCATATTCAGGTTTCTATCGTGTATAATAGCTAATGTTGGTTAAAGCAAGATAAAAATGCTGTGTTAAGCATGCAAAAGCATACAAAACACCGTTTTCAAGTATTTTAACTGTCATATTCATGTATATGTCGTGTGTAATGGCTTATGTTTGTAAAATTAAGATAAAATAGCTGTTTTCAGCTTGCAAAAACATACAAAATGCTGATTTCAAGTATTTAAACTGTCATATTCATGTATATGTCTTGTGTAATGGCTTATGTTTGCAAAATCAAGATAAAAAAGCTGTTTTCAGCTTGCAAAAACATACAAAATGCTGTTTTCAAGTATTTAAACTGTCATATTCATGTATAAGTCGTGTGTAATGGCTTATGTTTGCAAAATCAAGATAAAATAGCTGTTTTCAGCTTGCAAAAACACACAAAATGCTGTTTTCAAGTATTTAAACTGTCATATTCATGTTTCTGTCGTGCACAATAGCTAATGTTGGTGAAAGTAAGATAAAAATGCTGTTTTAAGCATGCATAAGCATACAAAACACCGTTTTCAAGTATTTAAACTGTCATATTTATGTATATGTCGTGTGTAATGGCTTACGTTTGTAAAAGCAAGATAAAATAGCTGTTTTCAGCTTGCAAAAACATACAAAATGCTGTTTTCAAGTATTTAAACTGTCATATTCATGTATATGTCGTGTGTAATGGCTTATGTTTGCAAAATCAAGATAAAATAGCTGTTTTCAGCTTGCAAAAACATACAAAATGCTGTTTTCAAGTATTTAAACTGTCATATTCATGTATATGTCGTGTGTAATGGCTTATGTTTGCAAAATCAAGATAAAATAGCTGTTTTCAGCTTGCAAAAACATACAAAATGCTGTTTTCAAGTATTTAAACTGTCATATTCATGTTTCTGTCGTGTATAATAGCTAATGTTGGTGAAAGCAAGATAAAAATGCTGTTTTAAGCATGCAAAAGCATACAAAACACCGTTTTCAAGTATTTAAACTGTCATATTCATGTATATGTCGTGTGTAATGGCTTATGTTTGCAAAATCAAGATAAAATAGCTGTTTTCAGCTTGCAAAAACATACATAATTCTGTTTTGAAGTATTTAAACTGTCATATTCATGTATATGTCGTGTGTAATGGCTTATGTTTGCAAAATCAAGATAAAAATGCTGTTTTAAGCATGCAAGAGCATACAAAACACCGTTTTCAAGTATTTAAACTGTCATATTCATGTTTCTGTCGTGTATAATAGCTAATGTTGGTGAAAGCAAGATAAAAATGCTGTTTTAAGCATGCAAAAGCATACAAAACACCGTTTTCAAGTATTTAAACTGTCATATTCAGGTTTCTATCGTGTATAATAGCTAATGTTGGTTAAAGCAAGATAAAATGCTGTGTTAAGCATGCAAAAGCATACAAAACACCGTTTTCAAGTATTTTAACTGTCATATTCATGTATATGTCGTGTGTAATGGCTTATGTTTGTAAAATTAAGATAAAATAGCTGTTTTCAGCTTGCAAAAAACATACAAAATGCTGATTTCAAGTATTTAAACTGTCATATTCATGTATATGTCTTGTGTAATGGCTTATGTTTGCAAAATCAAGATAAAAAAGCTGTTTTCAGCTTGCCAAAAACATACAAAATGCTGTTTTCAAGTATTTAAACTGTCATATTCATGTATAAGTCGTGTGTAATGGCTTATGTTTGCAAAAATCAAGATAAAATAGCTGTTTTCAGCTTGCAAAAACACACAAAATGCTGTTTTCAAGTATTTAAACTGTCATATTCATGTTTCTGTCGTGCACAATAGCTAATGTTGGTGAAAGTAAGATAAAAATGCTGTTTTAAGCATGCATAAGCATACAAACACCGTTTTCAAGTATTTAAACTGTCATATTTATGTATATGTCGTGTGTAATGGCTTACGTTTGTAAAAGCAAGATAAAATAGCTGTTTTCAGCTTGCAAAAACATACAAAATGCTGTTTTCAAGTATTTAAACTGTCATATTCATGTAATATGTCGTGTGTAATGGCTTATGTTTGCAAAATCAAGATAAAATAGCTGTTTTCAGCTTGCAAAAACATACAAAATGCTGTTTTCAAGTATTTAAACTGTCATATTCATGTATATGTCGTGTGTAATGGCTTATGTTTGCAAAATCAAGATAAAATAGCTGTTTTCAGCTTGCAAAAACATACAAAATGCTGTTTTCAAGTATTTAAACTGTCATATTCATGTTTCTGTCGTGTATAATAGCTAATGTTGGTGAAAGCAAGATAAAAATGCTGTTTTAAGCATGCAAAAGCATACAAAACACCGGTTTTCAAGTATTTAAACTGTCATATTCATGTATATGTCGTGTGTAATGGCTTATGTTTGCAAAATCAAGATAAAATAGCTGTTTTCAGCTTGCAAAAACATACATAATTCGTTTTGAAGTATTTAAACTGTCATATTCATGTATATGTCGTGTGTAATGGCTTATGTTTGCAAAATCAAGATAAAATAGCTGTTTTTCAGCTTTGCAAAAACATACAACATGCTGTTTTCAAGTATTCAAACTGTCATATTCATGTATATGTCGTGTGTAATGGCTAATGTTTGCAAATCAAGATAAAATAGCTGTTTTCAGCTTGCAAAAACATACAAATGCTGTTTTCAAGTATTTTAAACTGCCATATTCATGTTTCTGTCGTGTATAATAGCTAATGTTGGTAAAAAGCAAGATAAAAATGCTGTTTTAAGTATGCAAAAGCAACAAAACACCGTTTTCAAGTATTTTAAACTGTCATATTAAGGTATTTGTCGTGTGTAATGGCTTATGTTTGCAAATATCAAGATAAAATAGCTGTTTTCAGCTTGCAAAACATACAAAATACTGTTTTCAAGTATTTAAACTTTCATATTCATGTATATGTCGTGTGTAACGGCTTATGTTTGCAAAATCAAGATTAAAATAGCTCTTTTCAGCTCTAAAAACATACAAAATGCTGTTTTCAAGTATTTAAATTGTCATATTCATGTATATGTCGTGGTGTAATGGCTTAGTTTGCAAAATCAAGATAAAATAGCTGTTTTCAGCTTGTAAAAACATACAAAATGCTGTTTTCAAGTATTTAAACTGTCATATTCATGTATATGTCGTGTGTAATGGCTTATGTTTGCAAAATCAAGATAAAAATAGCTGTTTTCAGCTTGCAAAAACATACAAAATGCTGTTTTCAAGTATTTAAACTGTCATATTATGTATCTTGTCGTGTATAATACCTAATTTTGGTGAAAGCAAGATAAAAATGGGTGTTTTAAGCATGCAAAAAGCATACAAAACACAGTTTTCAAGTATTTAAACTGTCATATTCATGTTTCTGTCGTGTTATAATAGCTAATGTTGGTGAAAGCAAGATAAAAATGTTGTTTTAAGCATGCATAAGCATACAAAACAC
>CAWWDY010000190.1:0-34908 GCA_963942605.1 Poecilus cupreus | reverse complement strand
AAACATGAATATGACAGTTTGTATACTTAAAAACGGTGTTTTGTATGCTTTTGCATGCTTAAAACAGCAATTTTATCTTGATTTCACCAACATTAGCCATTATACACGACAGAAACATGAATATGACAGTTTAAATACTTGAAAACAGCATTTTGTATGTTTTTGCAAGCTGAAAACAGCTATTTTATCTTGATTTTGCAAACATAAGCCAGTACTCACGACATATACATGAATATGATAGTTTGTATACTTAAATACGGTGTTTTGTATGCTTTTGCATGCTTAGAACAGCAATTTTATCTTGATTTCACCAACATTAGCCATTATACACGACAGAAACATGAATATGACAGTTTGTATACTTAAAAACGGTGTTTTGTATGCTTTTGCATGCTTAAAACAGCAATTTTATCTTAATTTCACCAACATTAGACATTATACACGACAGAAACATGAATATGAAAGTTTTAATACTTGAAAACAGCATTTTGTATGCTTTTGCAAGTTAAAAACAGCTATTTTATCTTGACTTTGCAAACATAAGCCATTACACACGACATATACATGAATATGACAGTTTGTATACTTAAAAACGGTGTTTTGTATGTTTTTGCATGCTTAAAACAGCAATTTTATTTTGATATCACTAACATTAGGCATTATACACGACAGAAACAGGAATATGACAGTTTAAATACTTGAAATCAGCATTTTGTATGTTTTTGCAAGCTGAAAACAGCTATATTATCTTGATTTTGCAAACATAAGCCAGTACTCACGACATATACATGAATATGATAGTTTGTATACTTAAAAACGGTGTTTTATATGCTTTTGCATGCTTAGAACAGCAATTTTATCTTGATTTCACCAACATTAGCCATTATACACGACAGAAACATGAATATGACAGTTTGTGTACTTAAAAACGGTGTTTTGTATGCTTTGGCATGCTTAAAACAGCAATTTTATCTTGATTTCACCAACATTAGCCATTATACACGACAGAAACATGAATATGACAGTTTAAATACTTGAAAACAGCATTTTGTATGTTTTTGCAAGCTGAAAACAGCTATTTTATCTTGATTTTGCAAACATAAGCCAGTACTCACGACATATACATGAATATGATAGTTTGTATACTTAAATACGGTGTTTTGTATGCTTTTGCATGCTTAGAACAGCAATTTTATCTTGATTTCACCATCATTAGCCATTATACACGACAGAAACATGAATATGACAGTTTGTATACTTAAAAACGGTGTTTTGTATGATTTTGCATGCTTAAAACAGCAATTTTATATTAATTTCACCAACATTAGCCATTATACACGACAGAAACATGAATATGACAGTTTGTATACTTAAAAACGGTGTTTTGTATGATTTTGCATGCTTAAAACAGCAAATTTATATTAATTTCACCAACATTAGCCATTATACACGACAGAAACATGAATATGACAGTTTAAATAATTGAGAACAGCATTTTGTATGTTTTTGCAAGCTGAAAACAGTTATTTTATCTTGATTTTGCAAACATAAGCCATTACACACGACATATACATATATATGACAGTTTGTATACTTAAAAACGGTGTTTTGTATGCTTTTACATGCTTAAAACAGCAATTTTATCTTGATTTCACCAACATTAGCAATTATACACGACAGAAACATGAATATGACAGTTTAAAATACTTGAAAACAGCATTTTGTATGTTTTTGCAAGCTGAAAACAGCTATTTTATCTTGATTTTGCAAACATAAGCCATTACACACGACATATACATAAATATGACAATTTGTATACTTAAAAACCGTGTTTTGTATGCTTTTGCATGCTTAAAACAGCAATTTTATCTTGATTTCACCAACATTAGCCATTATACACGACAGAAACATGAATATGACACTTTGTATACTTAAAAACGGTGTTTTGTATGCTTTTGCATGCTTAAAACAGCAATTTTATCTTGATTTCACCAACATTAGCCATTATACACGACAGAAACATGAATATGACAGTTTAAATACTTAAAAACAGCATTTTGTATGTTTTTGCAAGCTGAAAACAGCTATTTTATCTTGATTTTGCAAACAAAAGCCAGTACTCACGACATATTCATGAATATGACAGTTTGTATACTTAAAAACGGTGTTTTGTATGCTTTTGCATGCTTAAAACAGCAATTTTATCTTGATTTCACCAACATTAGCCATTATACACGACAGAAACATGAATATGACAGTTTAAATACTTGAAAACAGCATTTTGTATGTTTTTGCAAGCTGAAAACAGTTATTTTATCTTGATTTTGCAAACATAAGCCATTACACACGACATATACATAAATATGACAGTTTGTATACTTAAAAACCGTGTTTTGTATGCTTTTGCATGCTTAAAACAGCAATTTTATCTTGATTTCACTAACATTAGCCATTATACACGACAGAAACATGAATATGACAGTTTGTATACTTAAAAACGGTGTTTTGTATGCTTTTGCATGCTTAAAACAGCAATTTTATCTTGATTTCACCAAAATTAGCCATTATACACGACAAAAACATGAATATGACAGTTTAAATACTTGAAAACAGCATTTTGTATGTTTTTGCAAGCTGAAAACAGCTATTTTATCTTGATTTTGCAAACATAAGCCATTAAACACGACATATACATGAATATGACAGTTTGTATACTTAAAAACGGTGTTTTGTATGCTTTTGCATGCTTAAAACAGCAATTTTATCTTGATTTCACCAACATTAGCCATTATACACGACAGAAACATGAATATGAAAGTTTAAATACTTGAAAACAGTATTTTGTATGTTTTTGCAAGTTGAAAACAGCTATTTTATCTTGATTTTGCAAACATAAGCCATTACACACGATATATACATAAATATGACAGTTTAAATACTTGAAAACAGCATTTTGTATGTTTTTGCAAGCTGAAAACAGCTATTTTATCTTGATTTTGCAAACATAAGCCAGTACTCACGACATATACATGAATATGATAGTTTGTATACTTAAATACGGTGTTTTGTATGCTTTTGCATGCTTAGAACAGCAATTTTATCTTGATTTCACCACCATTAGCCATTATACACGACAGAAACATGAATATGACAGTTTGTATACTTAAAAACGGTGTTTTGTATGCTTTTACATGCTTAAAACAGCAATTTTATCTTAATTTCACCAACATTAGCCATTATACACGACAGAAACATGAATATGACAGTTTAAATAATTGAAAACAGCATTTTGTATGTTTTTGCAAGCTGAAAACAGCTATTTTATCTTGATTTTGCAAACATAAGCCATTACACACGACATATACATGAATATGACAGTTTATATACTTAAAAACGGTGTTTTGTATGCTTTTGCATGCTTAAAACAGCAATTTTATCTTGATTTCACCAACATTAGCCATTATACACGACAGAAACATGAATATGACAGTTTAAATACTTGAAAACAGCATTTTGTATGTTTTTGCAAGCTGAAAACAGCTATTTTATCTTGATTTTGCAAACATAAGCCATTACACACGACATATACATAAATATAACAGTTTGTATACTTAAAAACCGTGTTTTGTATGCTTTTGCATGCTTAAAACAGCAATTTTATCTTGATTTCACCAACATTAGCCATTATACACGACAGAAACATGAATATGAGAGTTTAAATACTTGAAAACAGCATTTTGTATGTTTTTGCAAGCTGAAAACAGCTATTTTATCTTGATTTTGCAAACATAAGCCATTAAACACGACATATACATGAATATGACAGTTTGTATACTTAAAAACGGTGTTTTGTATGCTTTTGCATGCTTAAAACAGCAATTTTATCTTGATTTCACCAACATTAGCCATTATACACGACAGAAACATGAATATGACAGTTTGTATACTTAAAAACGGTGTTTTGTATGCTTTTGCATGCTTAAAACAGCAATTTTATCTTGATTTCACCAACATTAGCCATTATACACGACAGAAACATGAATATGACAGATTAAATACTTGAAAACAGCATTTTGTATGTTTTTGCAAGCTGAAAACAGCTATTTTATCTTGATTTTGCAAACATAAGCCAGTACTCACGACATATACATAAATATGATAGTTTGTATACTTAAAAACGGTGTTTTGTATGCTTTTGCATGCTTAGAACAGCAATTTTATCTTGATTTCACCAACATTAGCCATTATACACGACAGAAACATGAATATGACAGTTTGTATACTTAAAAACGGTGTTTTGTATGCTTTTGCATGCTTAAAACAGCAATTTTATCTTGATTTCACCAAAATTAGCCATTATACACGACAAAAACATGAATATGACAGTTTAAATACTTGAAAACAGCATTTTGTATGTTTTTGCAAGCTGAAAACAGCTATTTTATCTTGATTTTGCAAACATAAGCCATTAAACACGACATATACATGAATATGACAGTTTGTATACTTAAAAACGGTGTTTTGTATGCTTTTGCATGCTTAAAACAGCAATTTTATCTTGATTTCACCAACATTAGCCATTATACACGACAGAAACATGAATATGAAAGTTTAAATACTTGAAAACAGTATTTTGTATGTTTTTGCAAGTTGAAAACAGCTATTTTATCTTGATTTTGCAAACATAAGCCATTACACACGATATATACATAAATATGACAGTTTAAATACTTGAAAACAGCATTTTGTATGTTTTTGCAAGCTGAAAACAGCTATTTTATCTTGATTTTGCAAACATAAGCCAGTACTCACGACATATACATGAATATGATAGTTTGTATACTTAAATACGGTGTTTTGTATGCTTTTGCATGCTTAGAACAGCAATTTTATCTTGATTTCACCACCATTAGCCATTATACACGACAGAAACATGAATATGACAGTTTGTATACTTAAAAACGGTGTTTTGTATGCTTTTACATGCTTAAAACATCAATTTTATCTTAATTTCACCAACATTAGCCATTATACACGACAGAAACATGAATATGACAGTTTAAATAATTGAAAACAGCATTTTGTATGTTTTTGCAAGCTGAAAACAGCTATTTTATCTTGATTTTGCAAACATAAGCCATTACACACGACATATACATGAATATGACAGTTTATATACTTAAAAACGGTGTTTTGTATGCTTTTGCATGCTTAAAACAGCAATTTTATCTTGATTTCACCAACATTAGCCATTATACACGACAGAAACATGAATATGACAGTTTAAATACTTGAAAACAGCATTTTGTATGTTTTTGCAAGCTGAAAACAGCTATTTTATCTTGATTTTGCAAACATAAGCCATTACACACGACATATACATAAATATGACAGTTTGTATACTTAAAAACCGTGTTTTGTATGCTTTTGCATGCTTAAAACAGCAATTTTATCTTGATTTCACCAACATTAGCCATTATACACGACAGAAACATGAATATGAGAGTTTAAATACTTGAAAACAGCATTTTGTATGTTTTTGCAAGCTGAAAACAGCTATTTTATCTTGATTTTGCAAACATAAGCCATTAAACACGACATATACATGAATATGACAGTTTGTATACTTAAAAACGGTGTTTTGTATGCTTTTGCATGCTTAAAACAGCAATTTTATCTTGATTTCACCAACATTAGCCATTATACACGACAGAAACATGAATATGACAGTTTGTATACTTAAAAACGGTGTTTTGTATGCTTTTGCATGCTTAAAACAGCAATTTTATCTTGATTTCACCAACATTAGCCATTATACACGACAGAAACATGAATATGACAGATTAAATACTTGAAAACAGCATTTTGTATGTTTTTGCAAGCTTAAAACAGCTATTTTATCTTGATTTTGCAAACATAAGCCAGTACTCACGACATATACATAAATATGATAGTTTGTATACTTAAAAACGGTGTTTTGTATGCTTTTGCATGCTTAGAACAGCAATTTTATCTTGATTTCACCAACATTAGCCATTATACACGACAGAAACATGAATATGACAGTTTGTATACTTAAAAACGGTGTTTTGTATTCTTTTGCATGCTTAAAACAGCAATTTTATCTTGATTTTACCAACATTAGCCATTATACACGACAGAAACATGAATATGACAGTTTAAATACTTGAAAACAGCATTTTGTATGTTTTTGCAAGCTGAAAACAGCTATTTTATCTTGATTTTGCAAACATAAGCCAGTACTCACGACATATACATGAATATGATAGTTTGTATACTTAAATACGGTGTTTTGTATGCTTTTACATGCTTAAAACAGCAATTTTATCTTGATTTCACCAAAATTAGCAATTATACACGACAGAAACATGAATATGACAGTTTAAATACTTGAAAACAGCATTTTGTATGTTTTTGCAAGCTGAAAACAGCTATTTTATCTTGATTTTGCAAACATAAGCCATTACACACGACATATACATAAATATGACAATTTGTATACTTAAAAACCGTGTTTTGTATGCTTTTGCATGCTTAAAACAGCAATTTTATCTTGATATCACCAACATTAGCCATTATACACGACAGAAACATGAATATGACACTTTGTATACTTAAAAACGGTGTTTTGTATGCTTTTGTATGCTTAAAACAGCAATTTTATCTTGATTTCACCAACATTAGCCATTACTAGCGGTCCGACCTGCTTCGCAGGTCTGACCCCTAGGCTCCGCGTCACTGAAGACGATTACACCTGAAAATGTAAAAAAATTAATTGAGTAGTCTTAAATAACTTCCATTTAATACCAAACAATTGGCGAAGCAAGTTCGTCACCACGTTCCTCGCTTCCATGTTAGTGCATTGACAAAGAAAGCTCGTCACTTCGTTCCTCGCTTTCATGATACTACTTTGTGACATTTGAGATTAAATCTCTTCCTTGAGAACTTTAATTTCATACCAAACACGGAAGGATTTAAATAACATTTATAAAAATAATTGACGATCGTCCAAAATAACTTTTTGATATTTGAGTTTAAATCCGCTTCGTGAGACTTTTAATTTGATACCAAACACAGTAGGATTTAAATAACATTTATACAAAACAATTGACAATCGCTAAAAATAAATTTTTGATACTTAAGTTCAAACCTCCTCTACGAGACCTTTAATTTGATTCCAAACACGGTAGGATTTAAATAATATTTGTGCAAAACAATTGACAATCGTCCAAAACCACTTTTTGATACTTGAGTACAAACGTCCTCTGCGAGACCTTTAATTTGATTCCAAACACGGTAGGATTTAAATAATATTTGTGCAAAACAATTGACAATCGCCCAAAACCACTTTTTGATACTTGAGTACAAACGTCCTCTGCGAGACCTTTAATTTGATTCCAAACACGGTAGGATTTACATAATATTTGTGCAAAACAATTGACAATCGCCCAAAACCACTTTTTGATACTTGAGTACAAACGTCCTCTGCGAGACCTTTAATTTGATTCCAAACACGGTAGGATTTAAATAATATTTGTGCAAAACAATTGACAATCGCCCAAAACCACTTTTTGATACTTGAGTACAAACGTCCTCTGCGAGACCTTTAATTTGATTCCAAACACGGTAGGTTTTAAATAATATTTGTGCAAAACAAACGACAATTGCCCGAAACCTCTTTTTGATACTTGAGTACAAACGTCCTCTGCGAGACCTTTAATTTGATTCCAAACGCGGTAGGATTTACATAGTATTTATGAAAAACAATTGACGATCATCAAAAACAAATTTATGACACTTGAGTTCAAATCTCCTGCGTAAGACCTTTAATTTGATACCAAATACGGTAGTATTTATATAAAAATTATTAAAAACAGTTGACGTTCATCCAAAATAACTTTCTAACACTTTAGTTTAAATCTCCTCCGTGAAACCTGTAATTTGATACCAAACCCGATTGTATTTAAATAACATATATAAAAAACAATTGATGATCGTTCAAAATAACTTATAGTCAGTTCTATGAATTTAGATTAAAACGAAAATTCTGAAATTGATTATAAATATTTAAAGCCATCTTGAAAATAATTTTCAACCTTTTCATATTAGACAAGTAATTTTTATTATTTATACGTTACCGCCTAAAACACTTAAAAGCAACGAAGTTGACGAATAAGAGCATCTGTTATAAAGTATAGCCAAAACAAAAATTTTTATTAAAAATTATTTTCTTATTTTTAAATTAACGTTTTAAAATTTTACCAAATATTAAACATGTACGTTCATTTATTCTAAACACAAATAAAATTACTAAAATTATCTAACTTGTTTACAATTAAACTAATTTATATTTAAAATTTCTAAGTGAACTGTCAATGAAATCCATAAATGTCACATTCATAGCAACGGGCGCAATTCTTTTTATTTAAAATTGAACAAAAAGTACCACGGATAGTGTGATTTTGTAAATTTTGACTTTATTTATTGAATATCTTGCACATCATGAGTAAGAAAAATGTAAATTCATAAAAAGCACGTATTCCCAATCAAACTCTAATTGTATAAATAGGTTTCGGTCGAATCCGTCAAATCGTCTAGGCTTTAGAGCTGCGTACAAATTGTGCAAATTTTCGGCTTTATTTATTTAATATCTCGCATATCATGTGTAAGAAAAATGTGAATTTACAAAAAGCACGTACTCCCAATCAAACTCTAAATGTCTGTAAAGGTTTCACTCGAATATATCAAATCATCTAGGCTCTAGAGCTGCGTACAAATTTTATAAATTGGTTGCTAAGCAGATGAAAGAATAGTAAAATACTCAGCCTGATTAGTATGTAGGACTAGCGGTCCGACCTGCTTCGCAGGTCTGACCCCTAGGCTCCGCGTCCCTGAAGACGATTACATCTAAAAATATAGAGATATAAATTGAGTAGTCTCTTCGTTCCTCGCTCCCAAGTTAGTACTTTGGCGAAGAATGCTCGTCACTTCGTTCCTCGCATTCATGTCAGTACATCGGCGAAGCAAGCTCGTCACTTCGTTCCTCGCTTCCATGTCAGTACTTTTTGACATTAGAGTGTAAATTTCCTCCTTGAGACTTTTCATTTAATACTAAACATGTTAGAATTTAAATAACATTTATAAAAAAAAAACAACTGACGATCTTCCGAAACAACATTTGAGTTTAAATCTCACGCCTGAGACCTTTAATTTAAAACCAAACACGGTATGTTTTAAATAACATTTATAAAAAACTATTGACAGTCGTGCAAAATAACTTTTTGACACTTGAGTTCAAATCTCCTTCGGATGACTTTTAATTTGATACCAAACACGGTAGGATTTAAATAACATATATGAAAAACAATTGACAATCGTCCGAAACAACTTTTTGACACTTGAGTTCAAATCTCCTCCGCGAGACCTTTAATTTGATACCAAACACGGTAGGATTTAAATAGTATTTATGGAAAACAATAGACGATCGTCCAAAATAACTTTTTGACACTTGAGTTTAAATCTACTCAGTGAAACTTTTAATTTGATACCAAACACGGTATGTTTTAAATAACATTTAGAAAAAACAATTGACAATCATCCATAATAACGTGTTGACACTTGAGTTCAAATCTTCTCCGCGAGACCTTTAATTTGATACCAAACATGGCAGGATTTAAATAGTATTTATGGAAAACAATAGACAATCGTCCAAAATAAATTTCTGACACTTTAGTTTAAATCTACTCCTTGAAACTTTTAATTTGATACCAAACACGGTACGTATCAAATAACATATATAAAAAACAATTGACAATCGTTCGAAATAACGGTTTGAAACCTTAGTTAAAATCTCCTCCATGAGACCTTTAATTTGATACCAAACACGGTAGGATTTAAATAGAATTTTTAGAAAACAATAGACGATCGTCCAAAATAACTTTCTGACACTTAAGTTTAAATTTACTCCGTGAAACTATTAATTAGATACCAAACACGGTGGATTTAAATAACATATATAAAATACAATTGACAATCGTTCAAAATAGGAATATTTAAAACGATCTTGAAAAAATTTTCATCCTTTTTGTATTAGATAAATAATTAACTTATTCAAATTTTACCGCCTAAAAGGTTTTAAAGCTTCGATGTTTACGGGCAGAGACATCTGTTATACTTTTACTTAAAATTTGAAAATGAACTGTCCAAAATGACAAAGTGCACACAAATTTGTGAAAAGTGACAGCTATAATTTTAATAATAATAAACTGACTTTTAAAATATTTACAAAATAGTACACAATATATGCTTATTCATTTACTCTAAACACAGATAAATTTACAAAACTTCTTAAACTTGTCTAGATTTAATGTAATTTATACTTAATTTTTCAAAAAGATCTGTCAAAAATGACAAGAAAACAAATTTTGTGAAAAGTTACGACTACAATACAGTTATTCATTTAAAATCAACAAATTTCACATTCATAGCAACGCTCGCACACTCTGATTTCCACCTTATTTATTGAATATCTCGCACATCATGTGTAAGAAAAATGTGAATTCATAAAAAGCACGTATTCCCAATCAAACTCTAAATACCAGTGAAGGTTTCACATGAATCCATCAAACGGTCTAGGCTGTAGGTCTGCGTACAAATTGGTTGCTAGATTGGCTAAACTATAGTGAAATACTCAAGCCTTTTAGTATATAGGACTAGCGTCGACCCCGCCTACGGCGGGGTCTCAGCTAGGGCTCCGCCATCTCTGAAAATCTAACAAAATTTATGTAGTTATAATAATATATTAGGAGAAATGTGATTAATACTGTATAGCAGTTCGACCTACTTCGCAGATATAATCCTTATGCTCCTTGACCCTCAAGAAGATTTCAACTTAATTTAGGGATAATAATTCATAGTGCTTTGTTATTAATATTTCATATGAGACCATGCAATTTATAAAGAAAGGTCATCATTTTGTTCCTTCTTTTCATGTACCTAACTAAATTGGCGAAGAAAGCTCGTCACTTCGTTCCTCACTTTCGTGTCATTAACATTGACGAATATCATCACTTAGTTCTTGGAATTGGAATTTTCGTGTCTCCCATGTTTTTCATTCAGGGAAGTTATGTGTTTACCATTGTAGAAAGTTGTATCTTTTTCATTGAGCGAAGTTGTGCGCTTTCCATTAAGGGAAGTTATGTGTTTTCCATTGCGGAAAGTTGTGTGATTAGCACTGAAGAAAATTGCACATTTTCCATTAACGGAAGTTAGATGTTTACCATTGTGGATGTTTTAGTGATTGCGTGTTTTTTATTGAATACCCTATAAGTTTCTTTCTAGTAATTTCTAGTAATTTCTACAGAAACAATTGCCGATCGTAATGATTTGTTTTAAAGATGGGTCATTATTATGGTTTTCAACTTCCTACTTTTATAAAATGTCACTTGATACCCCACAAGTAAGGTTTCCATGAATTTTTAGAAAAAAACAATTACCCATCTTATTCTTTTTCACTTAAAGAAAAAAAAAATTATATCAGTCGGTCCATATTTTTGACAAATCGTTAGGACGTGTCTATTCAAGACTTTTCATTTGATACCAAACACGATATTTAATCGTGTAACACCCACTTTTCTCAGGACGTCAATATACAATCAAAGCAAAAAGTATTATTCAACGTTTTTAAAAATTTTTAAATTAACGTTTAAATAATTTGCAAAATATCAAACACATTTGTTCTTTTATTCTAAACACAGATAAATTTACAAAACTTCTCCAACTTATCTACAATTAATGTAATTTATATTTAAAATTTTAAACTGAACTGTCAAAAATGACAAGGTGTCATAGATGTTCATTTTAAAAATTCCACGGCCGCCACACTCTTAGTTGATGTGCATGTTTTTTCAAGTTTTCTCGCACATCGTGTGTAAGAAAAATTTGAAATAATAAAAAGGACCTAATCCTAATCAAACTCTTAATATCTATGAAGGTTTCACTCAAATCCATCAATCCGTCTAAAATCTCTAGAAATTGGCAAAGTTGTGTGATGAATCTATAGATAGATATATAGGCCCCGATTGACCAAAATAGTATATATGATAGCGGTCCGACCTGCTTCGCAGGTCTGACCCCTAGGCTCCGCAACAATGAAGAAGATAGCAACTAAAGCTATAGGAGAATAAATTGCAAGTGTTCTCAAATACCTTAAATTTGTTAGCAAGCAATTGTCGAAGAAAGTTTGTCGCTTTACACCATAAAATTATAAAACAATGTATTACTATCCCCAATTGTACCAGGCGCTAATGATTTAGCTATTACAGCGCCTTAATTTGAAATAAAAAAAAAAAGTTTGTCGCTTTGTTCCCCGCTTCCTTGTTAGTAAATTGGCGAAGTGTACTCCAAAGTACCGCAAATTTTTACATCCCTAAATACCAAGCTATAAAATAAATGAATATATAATAAAATTTTTAATAATAAAATGAGTATTCTTAAATAACTACCATTTAGTACCAAACAAATGGCGCAGTAAGGTCATTACTACGTTCCTCGCATCCATGTCAGTAAATTTACGAAGAAAGCTCGTCACTTCGTTCCTCGCTTCCATGTCATTGAGGGAAGTTGTGTGCTTACCATTGACTCAAGTTGTATATTTTCCAATGAAGGAAGTTGTGTATTTACCACTGACGAAAGTTGTATGTTTTTCATTGGGGGAAGTTGTGTGTTAACCACTGACGAAAGATGTCTGTTTTTATTGAGGAAAGTTTTGTGTTTACCACTGACGAAAGTTGTATGTTTTCCATTAAGGGAAGTTATGTGTTTTCTATTGAGGGAAGTTTGTTCATCACTGAAATATTCTCAATTGATTCCTACAACTGTCTAGTATCTTGGCGAAGCAAGCTCGTCACTTCGTTCCTCACTTCCATGTCAGTGGATAGAAGAAGCAAGCTCGTCGCATTGTTCCTCGCTTATATGTCAGTACACGGTTGTGTGTTTCCCACTGTCGAAAGTTGTATGTTTTTCATTGAGGAAAGTTGTGTTAACCACTGACGAAAGTTGTATGTTTTTTATTGTGGATATTTGTGTTTTTATCACTCACAGAAGTAGTATGATTTTCATTCAGTAAAGTTGTGTGTTAACCACTGACGAAAGTTGTAAGTTTTTTTATTGAGGAAATTTGTGTGTTAACTACTGATAAAAGTTATATGTTTTTCGTTACTAGAAGTTGTGTGCTAACCACTGATAATATTTTTATATTTTTCATTGAGGGAAGTTGTGTGTTTATCACTGACGAAAGTTGTATGTTTTCCAATGAGGGTAGTTGTGTGTTTCCCACTGACAAAAGTTGTATGTTTTCCATTGAGAAAAGTTATGTGTTTCCTATTGGGGGAAGTTGTTCGTTAATCACTGAAATATTTTCATTTGATTCGAACAATTGGCGATCGTCCAAAACAACTTTTTGATCAAACCTCCTCTGCTAGACTTTTAATTTGATTCCAAACACGGTAGGATTTAAATTACATTTATACAGAACAATTGACAATCGTGCAAAACAACTTTTTGGCACTTGAGTTCAAACCTCCTTTACGAGACCTTTAATTTGATACCAAATACGGTAGAATATAAATAGCATTTAGAAAAAACAGTTAACGATCGTCCAAAATAACTTTTTGACACTTGATTTTAAATGTCTGCTGTGAAACTTTTAATTTAGTACCAAACACTGCAGGATTAGAAATAAAAAACCATTGATTGTTGATAATTCTACGAATTTAGATTTTAAAAAAATCTGATATTGATTATAAATATTAAAAACGATCTGTTTATATTAGATAAGTAATTAACTTAATTAAATTTTACCGCCAAAAAGAGCCATCTAAGTTGTCGAGCAGAGACATCTGTTTTTTTGAGAAGAAAAAGAAACTGTCTATTAAGTGAAAAATAATTTTTAATTTTATTGTGTTAGATAAGAAGTTATCTCATTTGAATTTTACCGCCTAAAATCCTTAAAATAATCGAGGTTGACGAACAAAGACATCTGTCTAATTTATTTTAAAATTGAAAAAAATATAAAAAAAATTTCAAAAAAAAAAATTACATGATAACAATCATGTTCGCTCATTTATTCTAAACACAAATAAATTACCAAACTTGTCTAAATAGACTACAATTAATGTAATTTATATTTAAAATTTCAAACAGATCTGTCAAAAATGACACGTTGAACGCAAATTTTTGAAAAGTGACAGCTATAATTTAAATTTTTTTTTAAATTGACTTTAAAAATATTTATAAAATAGTTCATATGTTTGCTTATTAATTATAAACACATATAAATTTACAAAACATCTTCAAGTTGTCTAGAATATATGTAATTTATACTTAATTTTTGAAACAGATCTGTCAGAAATGACAAATTGAACATAAATTTTTGTAAAGTTACAACCAGAATCAACAAACTCCACTTTGATAGCAACCCGCACGCTCTGATCCGTAAACGCATTTCCGCCTTATTTATTTAATATCTCGCACATCATGTGTACTAAAAATGTGAATTCATAAAAAGGACCTATTCCAAAACAATCTCTATATACCTGTAAAAGTTTCACTTAAATCCGTTAAACGGTCTAGGCTCTAGAGCTGCGCACATTTTTGGTTACTAGGCAGATGAATCTATATATAGAGAACCACTCAAGCCTTTTAGTATATGGGACTAGCGGTCCGACCTGCTTCGCAGGTCTGACCCCTAGGCTCCGCAACAATGAAGAAGATAGCAACTTAAGCTATAGGAAAATAAATTGCAAGTGTTCTCAAATACCTTAAATTTGTTAGCAAGCAATTGTCGAAGAAAGTTTGTCGCTTTGTTCCCCGCTTCCTTGTTAGTAAATTGGCGAAGTGTACTCCAAAGTACCGCAAATTCTTACATCCCTAAATACCAAGCTATAAAATAAATGAATATATAATAAAATTTTTAATAATAAAATGAGTATTCTTAAATAACTACCATTTAATACCAAACAAATGGCGCAGCAAGGTCATCACTGCGTTCCTCGCATCCATGTCAGTAAATAAACGAAGAAAGCTCGTCACTTCGTTCCTCGCTTCCATGTCAGTACATCGGCGAAGCAAGCTCGTCACTTCGTTCCTCGCTTCCATTTCAGTAGTTGAAGTTTTCAGAGGAGTTTTCTGGTTTTCATTAAGAGAAGTTCTGTGTTAACCGCTGACAAAATGTATGTTTTTCATTGAGAGAAGTTGTGTACTTACCATTTTCTCAAGTTGTATATTTTCCAATGAGGGAAGTTGTGTATTTACCACTGACGAAAGTTGTATGTTTTTCATTGGGGGATGTTATGTGTTTTCTATTGAGGGAAGTTTGTTCATCACTGAAATATTCTCATTTGATTCCAACAACTGTCTAGTATCTTGGCGAAGCAAGCTCGTTCTTCGTTCCTCGCTTCCAAGTCAGTGCATAGAAGAAGCAAGCTCGTCGCATTGTTCCTCGCTTATATGTCAGTACACGGTTGTGTTTCCCACTGTCGAAAGTTGTATGTTTTTCATTGAGGAAAGTTGTGTGTTAACCACTGATGAAAGTTGTATGTTTTTTATTGTGGATATTTGTGTTTTTATCACTCACAGAAGTAGTATGATTTTCATTGAGTAAATTTGTGTGTTAGCCACTGACGAAAGTTGTAAGTTTTTTTATTGAGGAAAGTTGTGTGTTAACTACTGATAAAAGTTATATGTTTTTATTAAAGGAAGTTGTGTGTTAACCACTGCTAATATTTGTATATTTTTCATTGAGGGAAGTTGTGTGTTTACCACTGACGAAAGTTGTATGTTTTCCATTGAGGGAATTTTGGTGTTTTCTATTGAGGGAAGTTTGTTCATCACTGAAATATTAACATTTTGTTCCAACAATTGGCGAAGCAAGATCATCTCTTTGTTACTTACTTCCATGTCTAGTACCTTGGCGAAGCAAGCTCGTCACTTCGTTTCTCGCTTATTAGTCAGTACACGGTTGTGTGTTTCCCACTGTCGAAAGTTGTATGTTTTTCATTGAGGAAAGTTGTGTGTTAACCAGTGACAAAAGTTGTATGTTTTTTATTGTGGATATTTGTGTTTTTATCACTCACAGAAGTAGTATGATTTTCATTGAGTAAAGTTATGTGTTAACCACTGATGAAAGTTGTAAGTTTTTTTATTGAGGAAAGTTGTGTGTTAACTACTGAAAAAAGTTATATGTTTTTCGTTAAGGGAAGTTGTGTGCTAACCACTGATAATATTTGTATATTTTTCATTGAAAAAGATGTGTGTTTACCACTGACGAAAGTTGTATGTTTTCCAATGAGGGTAGTTGTGTGTTTCCCACTGACAATAGTTGTATGTTTTCCATTGAGGGAAGTTATGTGTTTCCTATTGGGAGAAGTTGTTTGTTAATCACTGAAATATTTTCATTTGATTCCAACAATTGGCGATCGTCCAAAACAACTTTTTGATAATTGAGTTCAAACCTCCTCTGCTAGACCTTTAATTTGATTCCAAACACGGTAGGATTTAAATTACATTTATACAGAACAATTGACAATCGTGCAAAACAACTTTTTATCACTTGAGTTCAAACCTCCTTTATTAGACCTTTAATTTGATACCAAATACGGTAGAATATAAATAGCATTTAGAAAAAACAGTTAACGATCGCCCAAAATAATTTTTTTACACTTGATTTTAAATGTCTGCTGTGAAACTTTTAATTTAGTACCAAACACTGCAGGATTAGAAATAAGAAACAACTGATTGTTCAAAATAACTTTTTGAAAATTCTACGAATTTAGATTTTTAAAAAATCTGATATTGATTATAAATATTAAAAACGATCTTTTTATGTTAGATAAGTATATAACTTAATTAAATTTTACCGCTAAAAAGAGCCATCTAAGTTGTCGAGCAGAGACATCTGTTTTTTTGAGAAGAAAAAGAAACTGTCTATTAAGTAAAAAATAATTTTTAATTTTATTGTGTTAGATAAGAAGTTAACTCATTTGAATTTTACCGCCTAAAATCCTTAAAATAATCGAGGTTGACGAACAAAGACATCTGTCTAATTTATTTTAAAATTGAAAAAAATATAAAAAAAATTTCAAATTAAAAAAAAAATTACATAATAATAATCATGTTCGCTCATTTATTCTAAACACAAATAAATTACCAAACTTGTCTAAATAGACTACAATTAATGTAATTTATATTTAAAATTTCAAACAGATCTGTCAAAAATGACACGTTGCACGCAAATTTTTGAAAAGTGGCAGCTATAATTTAAATTTTTTTTTAAATTGACTTTAAAAATATTTATAAAATAGTTCATATGTTTGCTTATTAATTATAAACACATATAAATTTACAAAACATCTTCAAGTTGTCTAGAATATATGTAATTTATACTTAATTTTTGAAACAGATCTGTCAGAAATGACAATTTGAACATAAATTTTTGTAAAGTTACAACCAGAATCAACAAACTCCACTTTGATAGCAACCCGCACTCTCTGATCCGTAAACGCATTTCCGCCTTATTTATTTAATATCTCGCACATCATGTGTACTAAAAATGTGAATTCATAAAAAGGACCTATTCCAATACAATCTATACATGCCTGTAAAAGTTTCACATAAATCCGTTAAACGGTCTAGGCTCTAGAGCTGCGCACATTTTTGGTTACTAGGCAGATGAATCTATATATAGAGAACCACTCAAGCCTTTTAGTATATGGGACTAGCGATCCGACCTGCTTCGCAGGTCTGATCCCTAGGCTCCGCGACCCTGAAGAAGTAAGCAAATAAAACTATAGGAAAATAAATTGCAAGTTTTATCAAATACCTTAAATTTGTTAGCAAGCAATTGTCGAAGAAAGATTGTCTCTTTGTTCCCCGCTTCCTTGATAAATTGGCGAAGAAAGCTCGTCACTTCTTTCCTATCTTTCATGTCAGTGCATTGGCACTAAATACTAAAGTTAGGTTTCTAGTAATTTGAACAAAAACAATTGCTGATCGTTATAATTTATGACAAGAAGATTCATCACTACTTTTTCCTAGGTTTATGGGAATTTTCAGAAAATTAATTGCCAATCATACTGATTTGTAATAAAGATGGATCATTTCTAAGTTCCCCAATATTTCACTTTTAAAACATTTCACTTTTCCACAGGTCGCATATTCATGAATTTTAATGAAAAACAATATCCGACCGTAATTGGTTTGCGGAAAAAATTACAACAAACACAATAGATTTTTCGTGGACATTACCAAGATAAAGTGTTTTAATTTTAACTCCTACAATAGATTTCAATTGACTTTAAAAAATTAACTATCTGCCAAGTCATAAAACATTTAGTCTACAAAAATTTAAAAAAAAAGGTTAAACAATTGTCGATCGTAACGATTTGAGATAAAATTTTGTCACTTCGACCTTCCTTTCGATACCAAATAAGTGATATTTAAAAGAAATTTATATTAAATACAACTTGCATTAATATTTGATCATGTAATGAAGACTTTTGTCAATCTGACATTTCTATTGTCTTCTTGCCAATTTAGAAATACCGTCAATAATAATGTATAATAATTTGCATTCCATATTGACAAATTTAACAGATATACATTATTTTTACTAAATTTGTTCGTGTAATACCAACCTTATCCAGTCTTACGTCAGCTTGTCAGTTACACTTCAAAGTACAATCGAAGCGAAAAAATTAAAACTTGTCCATCAAGGTTCTTATATGATACTAAACACATTTTTCTAATGACTTTTATGAAAACAATCGGCCAGCCTCCATTTTTTTATATTATTTCTTCAGTCTATTTGACACCTTTCTTTTGATACCCGCGACACTAAAGAACATTACAACTGTAGAAAAATAAAATGTGTAGTCTTAAATAACTACCATTTAATAACAAACAAATGGTAAAGCAAGCTCATCACTACGTTCCTCGCTTCCATGTCAGTAAATTGACGAAGAAAGCTCGTCACTTCGTTCCTCGCTTCCATGTCAGTATGTTGACAAAGCAAGCTCGTCACTTCGTTCCTCGCTTCCATGATACTACTTTGTGACACTTGAGTTTAAATATAAACTTTAATTTAATACCAAACAATTGACGATCGTGCAAAATTACTTTTTAAATTTAAGTTTAAATCCGCTCCATGAGACTTTTAATTTAATATCAGACACGGTAGGATAAAAATAACATTTATACAAAACAATTGATAAACGCCCAAAACAACTTTTTGACACTTTAGTTCAAACCTCCTCTGCGAGACCTTTAATTTGATTCCAAACACTGTAGGATATAAATAACATTTATAAAAAACAATTGACGTTCGTCAAAAATAACTTTTTGACACTTGAGTTTAAATCTCATGAGTGAGACCTTTAATTCAATACCAAACACGGTAGGATTTAAATAACATTTATACAAAACAATTGACAATCGCCCAAAACAATTTTTTGCCACTTGAGTTCAAACCTCTTTTGCAAGACCTTTAATTTTATTCCAAATACAGTCGGATTTAAATAACAATTATAAAAAACAATTAACGTTCGTACAAAAAAACTTTTTGACACTCGAGCTTAAATCTCATGAGTGAGACCTTTAATTCAATACCAAACTCGGTGGGATTTAAATAACATTTATAAAAACAATTAACGATCGTCCAAAATAAATTTTTGATACTTGAGTTTAAATCTCATGATTGAGACCTTTAATTCAATACCAAACACGGTAGGTTTTAAATAACATTTATAAAAAAAACAAATGACGATCGTCCAAAATAATTTTTTGACACTTGAGTTTAAATCTGATGACTGAGACCTTCAATTTAATGTCAAATACGGCAGGATTTAAATAACATTTAGAAAAAACAATTACGATCGTGTAAAATAATTTTGTGACACTTGATTAGAAATAAAAAACAACTGATGATTGTTTAAAATAAATTTTTGACAATTCTACGAATTTAGAAAAAAAATTTGAAATTGATTATAAATATTTAAAACAAATTTTTTATATTAGATAAGTAATTAACTTGTTTAAATTTTACCACCTAAAATACTTAGAAGCATCGATGTTGTCGAGCATAGACATCTGTTGTATTTTTTGAGAAGAAAAAGAAACCGTCTATGAAGCGAAAAATAATTCTCAACTTTTTTATGTTAGATAAGAAGTTAACTCATTTGAATTTTACCGCCTAAAATCCTTAAAAGAATCGAGGTTGACGAACAACGACATCTGTCATATTTATTTAAATTTGAAAAAAAAATTCAAATTTAAAATAATTACAAAATAATAATAATGTTTGCATATTTATTCTAAACACAAATAAATTACCAAACTTGTCTAACTGAACTACAATTAAAGTAATTTATATTTAAAATTTCAAACAGATCTGTCAAAAATGACACGTTGCACGCAAATTTATGAAAAGTGATAGCTATAATTTAAATTTTTTTAAATTGACTTTAAAAATATTTTCAAATTAGTACTCATATTTGCTTATTTAGTCAAAACACATATAAATTTACAAAACATCTTCAAGTTGTCTAGAATATATGAAATTTATACTTAATTTTTGAAACAGATCTGTCAGAAATGACAAATTGAACATAAATTTTTGTAAAGTTACAACCAGAATCAACAAACTCCACTTTGATAGCAACCCGCACACTTTGATCCGTAAACGCATTTTCGCCTTCTTTAATTAATATCTCGCACATCATGTGTACTAAAAATGTGAATTTACGAAAAGGACCTATTCCAAAACAATCTCTATATGCATGTAAAAGTTTCACTTAAATCCGTTAAACGGTCTAGGCTCTAGAGCTGCGCACATTTTTGGTTACTAGGCAGATGAATCTATATATAGAGAACCACTCAAGCCTTTTAGTATATGGGACTAGCGGTCCGACCTGCTTCGCAGGTCTGACCTCTAGGCTCCGCGACACTAAAGAAGATAGCAGTCTCTTTGTTTCTCGCTTCCAAGTCAGTAAATTGGCGAAGAAAACATGTCACTTCGTTACTCGCTTTCATGTCAGTACAATGGCGAGGAAAGCTCGTCACTTCGTTCCTCGCTTTCATGTCAGTGTCTCTTAACTTCCCATCCCTGAAACAGTTCATTTAATATCCCTAAGTTCAGTTTCTAGTAATTTCCACAAAAGCAATTGCTGATCGTAATTATTTGTGATAAAGAAGGTTCATCACTACTTTTTCCAACTTTTTGAGCCTGAAACGTTACATTCAATACTTCACAAGGTAGCTTTAGGGGAAATATCAGAAAAGCATTTGCCAATCGTACTGATTTATAATACAGATGGCTCAATATTTCACTTCTAAAACATTTTACTTGGTACCCCACAGGTCGCAAATATTCATGAATTGTAAGGCAAAATAATTGCCGATCGGAATTGGTTTGCGAAAAAAATTACAACAAACACAATTATTAAATTTTCCGTGGATACTCGTATTACCCAGACCAAGTGTTTGAATTTTACAATAGATTTCAAGTGACTTAAAAAATTATTATCTGGGAACTCTTAAAATATTTCATTTCATACACCACAAGTTAGATACCTAAAAAACATTTTAAAAATTTTATGAAACACAAATTAAATTAATATTTGATCATATAACAAATATTTTTGCCAATCTGACATTTCTATTGTCTTCTTGGCAATTTTAAAATACCGCCAATAATAATATATAATAATTTGCATTCCACATTGTCGACTTTACCTAATCTAACGTCAAAGTAGAATAAAATCGTGAAATTGTAATGGAATTTTTTTTCCTTTAAATTTCGCGGTTTTTTAAATTTTTATAAAATTTGATCGTTTAATACCAACCTTATCCAGTCTTACGTTATCTTGTCAGTCACATTTCAAAGTACAATCAAAGCAAAAAAATTTAAACTTGTCTATTCAAGATTTTCATTTGATAAATAAAATAAATAAATAAATATATCATCACGCCTTTTACCCATTACGGGTGTGGCACTCTGCTTACGCAGATCTCGGTAGGTGATATATTTTTGCGTATGAAATGCGGTTACCAGCCGTCAAGTCATAGCCCCCAAAGTTGTTAGTGGAGGGGGAACCACAGGGGTAAATTTAAATTTGTAACTGTCGGCAGTGGGATTCGAACTGAGGATCTCACGATCCACAGTCCGACACGTTACCACGGAGCTATTTTTCATTTGATACCAAACACTATATTTTTCTGATGTCTTTTATGAAAATAATCGACAGCCGAAAATTTTTATATTATCATTTGTCCCGTCTATTCGACATTTTTCTTTGGATACCCAAAAAGTGATTTTAAAAAAATAATTAAATAAAACACAACTTAATTAATATTTGATCATGTGATAAATAATTTTGTCAATCTGATATTTCTATTGGTAATTTTAAAATATTATCAATAATAATGTACAATAATTTGCATTCTCCTTTGTCGACAAATTTGGCGGATTTACTATATTATTACTAAATTTGATCGTGTAATACCAAAGTTACTTAATCTAAAGTCAAGTAAAATAAAACAAAATAAGGTTGGATACATTTTTATTTTCTCTAAATTTCATAGTTTTATTTTCTTTTTATTAAATTTAATTATGTTACAAAGACTTCTCTGAATCTGACATTTCTATTATTATCTTGTCAATTTAAAAGAATCGTCAATAATAATATATAATAAATTGCCCCCTACATTGTCGACAAATTTAACGCATTTACTTTATTTTAATATATTTATCTTGTAATACCGACTTTTTCTAGTTTAAAGTAAAAGTAGCATCAAAATGATAATTTTTTATTTTACAACTGAAAATGTAGAAAAATAAATTGATAGTCTTAAATAACTTCCAATTAATACCAAACAATTGGCGAAACAAGCTCGTCACTGCGTTCCTCGCTTCCATGTCAGTACATTGACAAAGAAAGCTCGTCACTTCGTTCCTCGCTTCCATGTCAGTGCATCGACGAAGCAAGCTCGTCACTACGTACCTCGCTTCCATGTCAGTACATTGGGAAAGAAAGCTCGTCACTTCGTTCCTCGCTTTCAAGTCAGTGCATGGGCGAAGCAAGCTCGTCACTTCGTTTCTCGCTTTTATGTTACTACTATTTGGCACTTTAGTTTAAATCTCTTCCGTGAGATATTTAATTCAATACCAAACACGTTAGGATTTAAATAACATTTATAAAAAACAATTGATGATTTACCAAAATAACTTTTTGACACTTGAGTTGAAATATCCTTCATGAGACTTTTAATTTGATACCAATCACGGTAGGATTTAAATAACATATATCTTCTCTGCGAGATCTTTTATTTAATACCAAATACGGTAGGATTTAAATAATTTTTATAGAAAACAATTGACAATCGTCCAAAACAATTTTTTGACACTTGAATTCAAATATCCTCTGCGAGATCTTTAATTGAATACCAAACACGGTAGGAAATAAATAACATATATACAAAACAATTAACGATCGTCCAAAATAACTATTTGACCCTTGAGTTCAAATCTCTTCCGCGAGACCTTTAATTTGATACCAAACACGGTAGGATTTAAATAATATTTATAAAAAACAATTGACAATCGTCCAAAATAACTTTTTGACACTTGAGTTCAAATCTCCTCCGCGAGACCTTTAATTTTATACCAAACACGGTAGGAATTAAATAACATATATACAAAACAATTAACGATCGTCCAAAACAAATTTTTGACATTTGAGTTCAAATCTCTTCCGCGAGACCTTTAATTTGATACCAAACACGGTAGGAGTTAAATAATATTTATATAAAAACAATTGACAATCGTTCAAAACTATTTTTTGACACTTGAGTTCAAATCTCCTCCGCGAGGCCTTTAATTTGATACCAAACACGGTATGAATTAAATAAAATTTCTACAAAACAATTAACGATCGTCCAAAACAACTTTTTGACACTTGAGTTCAAATCTCCTCCGCGAGACTTTTAATTTGATACCAAACACGGTATGATTTAAATAATATTTATAAAAAACACTTGAGAATCATCCAAAACATGTTTTTGACATTTGAGTTCAATTCTCCTCCGCGAGGCCTTTAATTTGATACCAAACACGGTAGAATTTAAATAATATTTATAAAAAACAATTGATAATCGCCCAAAACAACTTTTTGACACTTGAGTTCAAATCTCCTCTGCGAGACCTTTAATTCAATACCAAACACGGTAATATTTAAATAATATTTATAAAAAACAATTGACAATCGTCACTTTATTTTAAATCTCGATCGTGAAACTTTTAATTTAGTACCAAACACGGCAGTATTAGAAATGAAAAACAACTCCTGATAAAAAAAATCATTCTGAAATTAAATAAATATTTAAAACGATCTTTTTATATTAAATAAGTCATAAAATTATTTAAATTTTACCGCCTAAAATACTTATAATTATAAGCATCAAGGTTGTCGAGCAGAGACATCTCTGTATTTTTTGACGCGGAAAAGAAACCATCTATGAAGAGAAAAATAATTTTCAACTTTTTTGTGTTAGATAAGAAAATAGCTCATTTGAATTTTACCGCCTAAAATCCTTAAAAGAATCATGGTTGACGAACAAAGACATCTGTCATATTTATTTTGAATTTGAAAAAAATATAAAAAAAAATTCATATTTAAAAAAGTTACAAAATAGTAAACAATGTACGCACTATTATTCTAAACACAAATAAATTTGCCAAATTTATCTAACTTGTCTACAATTAAAGTAATGTATAATTAAAACTTCGAAGTGAACTGTCAAAAATGACAAGTTGTCATTCTTTTTTCAAACAATTAAAGATAAAGTGTATTGACAGTTCACTTTGAAATTGTAAAAATAAATTACTTTATTTGTAGATAAGTTAGATAAGTATGGTAAATTTATTTCTGTTTAGAATAAATTAAAGTACATGTTTAATATTTTGTTAAATTTTAAAACATCAATTTAAAAATAACAAAATTAATTTCAGAGTGAAATGTCAATTCCCTTTATCTTTGAATTTTTAACAGTAGTAGCAACGCGTGTTTATTTAACATAAACTACACTGTTTACGAGGCCCCCCTTGATGTAAAAATTTAATGTCTTTCCTATTTAATATTTCGCACATCATGTGTATGAAAAATATGAATTCATAAAAAGCACGTAGTCCCTAGTGCCCTTTACATCTGAAAAAAAGTTTCATCCGAATCCAGCGCACCGTTTAGGCTGTAGCGATGAATAAATATGGTTGTTAGACCGGTCGATGAATAGAGTGGATGATGCCGAATAGTATATTGGACTAGCGGTCCGACCTGCTTCGCAGGTCTGACCCCTAGGCTCCGCGACTCTAAAGAAGATTACAACTAAAATGTAGAGAAATAAATTGAATAGTCTCTTCGTTTCTCGCTTCCAAGTCAATACATTGGCGAAGCAAGCTCGTCACTTCGTTCTTCGCTTCCATGCTAGTACTTTTGGATTTTGAATCTCCTCCGTGAGAACTTTAATTTCATACCAAACACGATAGGATGTAAATAACATTTATAAAAAACAATTGATAATCGTCTGAAACAACTTTTTGACACTTTAGTTTAAATCTTCTTCATAAGATTGATAACAAACACGGTAGGATTTAAAACATTTATAAAAAACAATTGACAATCATCCAAAACAACTGGTCCAAAAGTGTAGGAGTAATACAATTGACAGTCGACCTAAAGGTTTCATTTGTCAGTTACCATCACGCTACTGAACACTGAACTCTAATTAATATGACCCAGTTCATGCTATGAGTTCTACGATTTTAAATCCCAATAATAATGTACGACAAATTTAATTTTATTGAATTCTAGTTCTGCAAGTGCAGATTTCAAAATCGAGAAGTACAATTTGTGTCACATTTTATAATTGCAAAATATCTTCACTTCGAGGTGATCCTTTAAATACCACCGTGGATAACTTAGATGAAATACAGATCCCAAAAATAATTGGTAATTACAATATAAGCTGAATTTATTACAAATCATATAATTACTTATAAAATATCTACGACTCTCGGTTAATTACAACTAAGACTAAGATAAAATATGGAGCTGCAAATCCAGTAGATAGATAAATACAATTTAGTCAGCTTATATATTTGACATAATTATATTTAATCTACAAAAAATATAGAGTTGCAATTTCAGAATACAAACTATCTTATTCAACGATTAATAGATAGATAGTTATCCTACTAATTAATATGATTAGTTCATATTAAATCAGTACCAGTTAGGAACAATTGAATTCTATGAAATTCCAATCTAAATTTATGCCAATTTCCAAGTCATGAAAAAACACACATACATACATAACATGATACTATATCCCACTCAGTGGAGTAGCACGAACAAACAATCAATCTCCTCTAAAATTCATATTCTTTCACACCACTTTCGCTTCGTCCACATTCATAATGCGATTCATACATGCTCGTCTCTTCTTCAATCAATTATACCTAACTACTTATTCCTCGGACGCTTACGGAATCGGGTCACTTTCAATCTCACCCGCATATATATTAGTTTCAACAACCTTTCATTCGACATTCGCTCAAGATTTTCAATTCACCCCAACTGACTCACTCCCATTTTCTTAACAACATTCTTCTCAATCTGACACTCACCATACACCAATGTATTGGGATACATTCACGTCTTGCATACTCGCACACTGCTCCCAATATCTCATTTCCACAGCAGTTATACGGCGTACATGCTTCTTCATCCACACCCAACATTTAGAATCATACATCATTGTACAACCAGTCACCAAATCATTCTTCTCAAACACCAACACTTTACATTTATCGACATTGAACAACAGATTTAAACCTTTCCCTGCTTCACAATCATTCTTCTCAATTGCTTCTCATTTTAACCAAACACAACATCATTCGCATAAGCCAACGCAGGCACCATACGTACACCATCCTTTCCATTCAATGACTTTTGTAACAACACATCCATATACAAATTAAACAACCGAGGAGACATTCCGCAACCCTGTTTCTCACCAACATCTAAGAAACCAATCACTGAATCTACCACCAACTCTCACCGTAGTCTTATTTCCTTCATCCAACGCTCGAATCGCTCCCAACAAATTACCATCAATACCGTACTTTACAAGTACATCCAACAGAACACCTTTTTGTTCTTATCAACCTCCTTGCATATCACTAAACTTAGAAATTGTTAAGGCTCGTACCTTATTAATTAGAATTTTTCCATACAACTTCCCTTTCACACTGAACAAACTTATCGCTTGAAAATTTGTACATTCACTTGAACTGCTTTTGCTTTTAAATAAAGGACAAATGACAGGATCCACGCACCGTTTCAAACAAAATTTGAACAAATAAACTAACCAATCAAATAATCTTTCACTACCATATTTCAACATTTCATTTGTTATACCACCCATACCGGGAGACTTACTATTCTTTAGACGCATCAATGCAAATCTGACGTCACCTTCATCTATATCCCATTCAACGTTTCTAGCATTTATTCTATTTTTTCCTTTATTATTCACTCCATTTACACCACCATACAATTCCTTAAAATACTCGCACCATCTATTCTAACATCTGATTCACTGGTCTTATACTCCCACCTCTCTATCTTTTTACAGTCTGCCAAATAATTATCTTATTCATATTAAAATAATTCGTTAATGTTTGACTCACCAATTCATCAAAACGTTTTATAACTATTTTTGCGTTCATTACAATAATTGTACATACATACATACATAACATCACGCTATGTCCCACTTAGTGAGGTAGCACGAACCCAGAAACACAGTCAACCAACATTCAATCTCCTCCACAGCACTTTCGCCTCGTCCACATTCATAGTGCGATTCATACATGCTCGTGTATTTTTCACACTCGGAATCATTCGTTCACGCTACAAACCATCAATCATACCCAACCAGTTATTCCTCGGACGCCCACGCAATCGTTCAACATGTCCAAACCACCTTAACTGACTCACTCCCACTTTCTTAACAACATTCTTCACAATCTCACACTCATCATACACAAATGTATTCCGTATATGATCACGTCAATAATACAATAATTGTAATAATTATAATTGATTACAATAATGTACTGATTAGAACAGTGTATTAATGGCAAGAATTTTTTGATTACAAAAATGCACGGACATCGATTACAACAATGAACTTATATTGAATACAGAAATATATTTGTGTTGATTACAACAATACACTTGATTACAACAATGTACTGATTACAATAAAGGAGGCATTTTAGTTTCCTGCCGACTTAAGAGATGGCATTATGAGTATTAAATTACATAAAATATATTATTCTAAATTCATTGTATTTTATAATAGTGACCCAAAGGTCATTTTTATTTTCCAAAGAAAATTAAAAACATATTTCTAATGTAAATATCAAATTTTGATAACGCGCTGGTGAGAAATAAAATAAAATTTGTGATATACATTTTAATTTAATTTTTTTAATTTCCGCGCCATACACGTAAACCAGTTCCTGTAATGTAGTTTCCTGCCGTGCCGCAAAAAGCAGCACTATCGGTTATGTTTTGTAACTTTGGACAAATAGCATTCAGCAATCTTACAAAGTTATTATCTCCCGTCATTTGATAGTTTAGTAATCAGCTTTTTAAATTATGTGTTATTTTCTTTTTAAATAAATTATTTTGCAATATTTAAACATATTTTCCAATATTTTAATCTCTTGCCTCTGCAGTTTTCTATCTCATCAAATTGCACATTATAGAGAATATTTTTAATGTGTATAAGCATTCTTAGCTTTAATAAGCATATGTCAATTTAAAATAAATTTGACGTATGTCGATTGGCAAAAAAATGACGTATCTCTTTTCTTGATTCTTCCATAACTGGTACAGAGACATAAAAATGCCTATTTTATAAAATATAGCTATTATATAAATACCTACTTTAAAATTATTGAAATACATTATTGTACTAATTAAGTTTGTCTGAATACATTAAAACTTGATAAATTTCAACTTTTGTTCATTACGGTTTCGAATCAGACTGTCGAAAAGTTAGGTTAGATATAAAGTTATACATCACATTTCTATGTATTATTTAACAAACTTGGGGTTTTATAGAATAATCTAAATGGTTTAGCTTTGTTTTAGTAGTACAACACACTGAGCAATTACCAGTCTTTTCTTTCTGTATCAAAACATCAGTCAAAATTTATCTTCAAATCATTTTGTTGAAAATATCTGCAATGAATGTACATGTATTAAACTATATAGAAATTTAAACAAATATTTATCTTACAATCATTATTGTACTTCAATATGCCAGTTTAGTTTGCCTAAATGTATTAAAACTTGGTAAATATACGTTTCATTTCTGGTTTTAAATTAACCTGTCAAAATTTAAGTAAAATGTAATTTATATATCACATTTTATGTAATTTTACATACCTGGATTATGGAACAACATTAATTTTTTGAAGCGTTACATGCCATTGTGTTATTATAAAAACTGTCTCTTAAATTATTCAAACTTGGAATTTAACCTTTGAGAAGTTTTGATTCAACAGAATTATCATTGTCACAATAAGTAATACCTCCAATCTCCATTACGTATAATTGTGCTTTCATTTACGATTATAATGATCTGAATTTTCTAAAGTATTGTGCACTGACCGATTAATACTATCAATCAATGGAAACATGCACTCGCCATACTTTATACTGACACTTTGGGTGCGCTCGTTATAAAATCTATCCAGCGTACGGTATTCCGCAATTTTTACACTTCTGCATTATTAAAAATGTACGACGTTTATTAATTCTACAACAGAATTATAAAACATAATACAAAAAGGATTTATTTTAGGTTATGTAAACTCAAATTGACATTTTTTGCTTGCAATTAATAAATAATAATTATTTTATTGCTTCTATTAATTATAGGAATATATAGGTATACAGCAGATATACATTTAAATTTACTTATATACTGCTAATTTTATTTTGCTTTTTCAAGCTAAAATGTCAACAAATTTAAACACTTCAAAAATATAAATTTTCTTCAAATTCATTGCACAAATAGATTAACTATTATAATTTATTACATTAATGTTCAAATACTTAAAAACTTTCCAATAAAAACGAAAAAAAAAAATTATTAAACTTCCACACAAATTTATGAAAAGTGACAGCTACAATTTAAATTTACTTTTAAAATATTTACATTATAGTACACATGTTCACTCATTTTTTTTAAACACAGATAAATTTACAAAACATCTTCAACTTGTCTAGAATTAATGTAATTTATACACAAAATTTGAAACAGATCTGTCATATATGTCAAATTGAACAAAAATTTGTGAAAAGTTACAACTACAATCAACAAAGTACACTTTCGTAGCAACCCGAGGCCCCCCTTGATGGAAAAATTTAATTTCTTTCGCATTTAATGTTTCGCACATCATGTGTAAGAAAAATATGAGACACGCAAAAGGCACTGTTCCACAGGGACCTTTAACACCCAAAAAAAGTTTCACCCGAATATATGAAACCGTCTAGGCTGTAGGCGATTCCGATGGCGGTTGTTAGACTGGTCGATGAATAGAGTGACAGCTCAGACCCACGCCGATTAGTATATAGGATACACGACAGAAACATGAATATGACAGTTTATATACTTAAAAACAGCATTTTGTATGTTTTTGCAAGCTGAAAACAGCTATTTTATTTTGATTTTGCAAACAAAAGCCAGTACTCACGACATATTCATGAATATGACAGTTTGTATACTTAAAAACGGTGTTTTGTATGCTTTTGCATGCTTAAAACAGCAATTTTATCTTGATTTCACCAACATTAGCCATTATACACGTCAGAAACATGAATATGACAGTTTAAATACTTGAAAACAGCATTTTGTATGTTTTTGCAAGCTGAAAACAGTTATTTTATCTTGATTTTGCAAACATAAGCCATTACACACGACATATACATAAATATGACAGTTTGTATACTTAAAAACCGTGTTTTGTATGCTTTTGCATGCTTAAAACAGCAATTTTATCTTGATTTCACCAACATTAGCCATTATACACGACAGAAACATGAATATGACAGTTTGTATACTTAAAAACGGTGTTTTGTATGCTTTTGCATGCTTAAAACAGCAATTTTATCTTGATTTCACCAAAATTAGCCATTATACACGACAAAAACATGAATATGACAGTTTAAATACTTGAAAACAGCATTTTGTATGTTTTTGCAAGCTGAAAACAGCTATTTTATCTTGATTTTGCAAACATAAGCCATTAAACACGACATATACATGAATATAACAGTTTGTATACTTAAAAACGGTGTTTTGTATGCTTTTGCATGCTTAAAACAGCAATTTTATCTTGATTTCACCAACATTAGCCATTATACACGACAGAAACATGAATATGAAAGTTTAAATACTTGAAAACAGTATTTTGTATGTTTTTGCAAGTTGAAAACAGCTATTTTATCTTGATTTTGCAAACATAAGCCATTACACACGACATATACATAAATATGACAGTTTAAATACTTGAAAACAGCATTTTGTATGTTTTTGCAAGCTGAAAACAGCTATTTTATCTTGATTTTGCAAACATAAGCCAGTACTCACGACATATACATGAATATGATAGTTTGTATACTTAAATACGGTGTTTTGTATGCTTTTGCATGCTTAGAACAGCAATTTTATCTTGATTTCACCAACATTAGCCATTATACACGACAGAAACATGAATATGACAGTTTGTATACTTAAAAACGGTGTTTTGTATGCTTTTACATGCTTAAAACAGCAATTTTATCTTAATTTCACCAACATTAGCCATTATACACGACAGAAACATGAATATGACAGTTTAAATAATTGAAAACAGCATTTTGTATGTTTTTGCAAGCTGAAAACAGCTATTTTATCTTGATTTTGCAAACATAAGCCATTACACACGACATATACATGAATATGACAGTTTGTATACTTAAAAACGGTGTTTTGTATGCTTTTGCATGCTTAAAACAGCAATTTTATCTTGATTTCACCAACATTAGCCATTATACACGACAGAAACATGAATATGACAGTTTAAATACTTGAAAACAGCATTTTGTATGTTTTTGCAAGCTGAAAACAGCTATTTTATCTTGATTTTGCAAACATAAGCCATTACACACGACATATACATAAATATGACAGTTTGTATACTTAAAAACCGTGTTTTGTATGCTTTTGCATGCTTAAAACAGCAATTTTATCTTGATTTCACCAACATTAGCCATTATACACGACAGAAACATGAATATGAGAGTTTAAATACTTGAAAACAGCATTTTGTTTGTTTTTGCAAGCTGAAAACAGCTATTTTATCTTGATTTTGCAAACATAAGCCATTAAACACGACATATACATGAATATGACAGTTTGTATACTTAAAAACGGTGTTTTGTATGCTTTTGCATGCTTAAAACAGCAATTTTATCTTGATTTCACCAACATTAGCCATTATACACGACAGAAACATGAATATGACAGTTTGTATACTTAAAAACGGTGTTTTGTATGCTTTTGCATGCTTAAAACAGCAATTTTATCTTGATTTCACCAACATTAGCCATTATACACGACAGAAACATGAATATGACAGTTTAAATACTTGAAAACAGCATTTTGTATGTTTTTGCAAGCTGAAAACAGCTATTTTATCTTGATTTTGCAAACATAAGCCAGTACTCACGACATATACATAAATATGATAGTTTGTATACTTAAAAACGGTGTTTTGTATGCTTTTGCATGCTTAGAACAGCAATTTTATCTTGATTTCACCAACATTAGCCATTATACACGACAGAAACATGAATATGACAGTTTGTATACTTAAAAACGGTGTTTTGTATGCTTTTGCATGCTTAAAACAGCAATTTTATCTTCATTTCACCAAAATTAGCCATTATACACGACAAAAACATGAATATGACAGTTTAAATACTTGAAAACAGCATTTTGTATGTTTTTGCAAGCTGAAAACAGCTATTTTATCTTGATTTTGCAAACATAAGCCATTAAACACGACATATACATGAATATAACAGTTTGTATACTTAAAAACGGTGTTTTTTATGCATTTGCATGCTTAAAACAGCAATTTTATCTTGATTTCACCAACATTAGCCATTATACACGACAGAAACATGAATATGAAAGTTTAAATACTTGAAAACAGTATTTTGTATGTTTTTGCAAGTTGAAAACAGCTATTTTATCTTGATTTTGCAAACATAAGCCATTACACACGACATATACATAAATATGACAGTTTAAATACTTGAAAACAGCATTTTGTATGTTTTTGCAAGCTGAAAACAGCTATTTTATCTTGATTTTGCAAACATAAGCCAGTACTCACGACATATACATGAATATGATAGTTTGTATACTTAAATACGGTGTTTTGTATGCTTTTGCATGCTTAAAACAGCACTTTTATCTTGATTTCACCAACATTAGCCATTATACACGACAGAAACATGAATATGACAGTTTGTATACTTAAAAACGGTGTTTTGTATGCTTTTACATGCTTAAAACAGCAATTTTATCTTAATTTCACCAACATTAGCCATTATACACGACAGAAACATGAATATGACAGTTTAAATAATTGAAAACAGCATTTTGTATGTTTTTGCAAGCTGAAAACAGCTATTTTATCTTGATTTTGCAAACATAAGCCATTACATACGACATATACATGAATATGACAGTTTGTATACTTAAAAACGGTGTTTTGTATGCTTTTGCATGCTTAAAACAGCAATTTTATCTTGATTTCACCAACATTAGCCATTATACACGACAGAAACATGAATATGACAGTTTAAATACTTGAAAACAGCATTTTGTATGTTTTTGCAAGCTGAAAACAGCTATTTTATCTTGATTTTGCAAACATAAGCCATTACACACGACATATACATAAATATGACAGTTTGTATACTTAAAAACCGTGTTTTGTATGCTTTTGCATGCTTAAAACAGCAATTTTATCTTGATTTCACCAACATTAGCCATTATACACGACAGAAACATGAATATGAGAGTTTAAATACTTGAAAACAGCATTTTGTTTGTTTTTGCAAGCTGAAAACAGCTATTTTATCTTGATTTTGCAAACATAAGCCATTAAACACGACATATACATGAATATGACAGTTTGTATACTTAAAAACGGTGTTTTGTATGCTTTTGCATGCTTAAAACAGCAATTTTATCTTGATTTCACCAACATTAGCCATTATACACGACAGAAACATGAATATGACAGTTTGTATACTTAAAAACGGTGTTTTGTATGCTTTTGCATGCTTAAAACAGCAATTTTATCTTGATTTCACCAACATTAGCCATTATACACGACAGAAACATGAATATGACAGTTTAAATACTTGAAAACAGCATTTTGTATGTTTTTGCAAGCTGAAAACAGCTATTTTATCTTGATTTTGCAAACATAAGCCAGTACTCACGACATATACATAAATATGATAGTTTGTATACTTAAAAACGGTGTTTTGTATGCTTTTGCATGCTTAGAACAGCAATTTTATCTTGATTTCACCAACATTAGCCATTATACACGACAGAAACATGAATATGACAGTTTGTATACTTAAAAACGGTGTTTTGTATGCTTTTGCATGCTTAAAACAGCAATTTTATCTT
>CAWWDY010000189.1:0-34999 GCA_963942605.1 Poecilus cupreus | reverse complement strand
TTTCGCACGTAAGAAACATGAATTTATCAGTTTGAATAGTTGAAAACAGCGTTTTTCTATGTTTTTGCAAGTTTAAAACAGCAATTTTATCGTCATTTCTCATAAATCGCCGTTTCACTCGAAAGAAACATAAATTTGTCAGTTTGAATAGTTCAAAACAGCGTTTTTCTATGTTTTTGCAAGTTAAAAACAGCAATTTTATCGTCATTTCTCATAAATCGCCGTTTCGCACGAAAGAAACATGAATTTATCAATTTGAATAGTTGAAAACAGCGTTTTTCTATGTTTTTGCAAGTTTAAAACAGCAATTTTATCGTTATTTCACAAAAAACCACCGTTTCAAACGAAAAAAACCTGAATTTATCAGTTTGTATAGTTAAAAACAGCGTTTTTCTATGTTTTTGCAAGTTTAAAACAGCAATTTTATCGTGATTTCACAAAAATCCACCGTTTCGAACAAAAGATACCTGAATTTATCAGTTTGAATAGTTAAAAACAGCGTTTTTCTATGTTTTTGCAAGTTTAAAACAGCAATTTTATCGTCATTTCTCTTAAATCGCCGTTTCATACGAAAGATACATGAATTTGTCAGTTTGAATAGTTCAAAACAGCGTTTTTCTATGTTTTTGCAAGTTTAAAACAGCAATTTTATCGTCATTTCTCATAAATCGCCGTTTCGCACGAAAGAAACATGAATTTATCAGTTTGAATAGTTGAAAACAGCGTTTTTCTATGTTTTTGCAAGTTTAAAACAGCAGTTATATCGTGATTTCACAAAAAACCACCGTTTCAAACGAAAAAAACCTGAATTTATCAGTTTGAATAGTTAAAAACAGCGTTTTTCTATGTTTTTGCAAGTTTAAAACAGCAATTTTATCGTGATTTCACAAAAATCCACCGTTTCGAACGAAAGAAACCTGAATTTATCAGTTTGAATAGTTAAAAACAGCGTTTTTCTATGTTTTTGCAAGTTTAAAACAGCAATTTTATCGTCATTTCTCATAAATCGCCGTTTCGCACGATAGAAACATGAATTTGTCAGTTTGAATAGTTAAAAACAGCGTTTTTCTATGTTTTTGCAAGTTTAAAACAGCAATTTTATCGTCATTTCTCATAAATCGCCGTTTCACACGAAAGAAACATGAGTTTATCAGTTTGAATATTTGAAAACAGCGTTTTTCTATGTTTTTGCAAGTTTAAAACAGCAATTTTATCGTCATTTCTCATAAATCGCCGTTTCACACGAAAGAAACATGAATTTGTCAGTTTGAATAGTTCAAAACAGCGTTTTTCTATGTTTTTGCAAGTTTAAAACGGCAGTTTTATCGTGATTTCACAAAAATCCACCGTTTCGAACGAAAGAAACCTGAATTTATCAGTTAGAATAGTTCAAAACAGCGTTTTTCTATGTTTTTGCAAGTTTAAAACAGCAATTTTAGCGTCATTTCTCATAAATCGCCGTCTAACACGAAAGAAACATGAATTTGTCAGTTTGAATAGTTCAAAACAGCGTTTTTCTATGTTTTTGCAAGTTTAAAACAGCAATTATATCGTGATTTCACAAAAATTTACAGTTTCGAACGAAAGAAACCTGAATTTATCAGTTTGAATAGTTGAAAACAGCGTTTTTCTATGTTTTTGCAAGTTTAAAACAGCAATTTTATCGTCATTTCTCATAAATCGCCGTTTCACACGAAAGAAACATGAATTTATCAGTTTGAATAGTTGTAAACAGCGTTTTTCTATGTTTTTGCAAGTTTCAAACAGCAATTTTATAGTCATTTCTCATAAATCGCCGTTTCACACGAAAGAAACATGAATTTGTCAGTTTTAATAGTTCAAAACAGCGTTTTTCTATGTTTTTGCAAGTTTAAAACAGCAATTTTATTGTCATTTCTCATTAATCGCCGTTTCGCACGAAAGAAACAAGAATTTATCATTTTGAATAGTTCAAAACTGCGTTTTTCTATGTTTTTGCAAGTTTAAAACAGCAATTTTATCGTCATTTCTCATAAATCGACGTTTCGCACGTAAGAAACATGAATTTATCAGTTTGAATAGTTGAAAACAGCGTTTTTCTATGTTTTTGCAAGTTTAAAACAGCAATTTTATCGTCATTTCTCATAAATCGCCGTTTCACTCGAAAGAAACATGAATTTGTCAGTTTGAATAGTTCAAAACAGCGTTTTTCTATGTTTTTGCAAGTTTAAAACAGCAATTTTATCGTCATTTCTCATAAATCGCCGTTTCACACGAAAGAAACATGAATTTATCAGTTTGAATAGTTGAAAACAGCGTTTTTCTATGTTTTTGCAAGTTTAAAACAGCAATTTTATCGTCATTTCTCATAAATCGCCGTTTCACACGAAAGAAACATGAATTTGTCAGTTTTAATAGTTCAAAACAGCGTTTTTCTATGTTTTTGCAAGTTTAAAACAGCTGTTTTATCGTGATTTCACAAAAATCCACCGTTTCGAGCGAAAGAAACCTGAATTTATCAGTTTGAATAGTTAAAAACAGCGTTTTTCTATGTTTTTGCAAGTTTAATACAGCAATTTTATCGTCATTTCTCATAAATCGCCGTTTCACACGAAAGAAACATGAGTTTGTCAGTTTGAATAGTTCAAAACAGCGTTTATCTATGTTTTGCAAGTTTAAAACAGCAATTTTATCGTCATTTCTCATAAATCGCCGTTTCACACTAAAGAAACATGAATTTGTCAGTTTGAATAGTTCAAAACAGCGTTTTTCTATGTTTTTGCAAGTTTAAAACAGCAATTTTATTGTCATTTCTCATAAATCGCCGTTTCACACCAAAGAAACATGAATTTGTCAATTTGAATATTTCAAAACAGCGTTTTTCTATGTTTTTGCATGTTTAAAACAGCAATTTTATTGTCATTTCTCATAAATCGCCGTTTCGCACGAAAGAAACATGAATTTATCAGTTTGAATAGTTGAAAACAGCGTTTTTCTATGTTTTTGCAAGTTTAAAACAACAATTTTATCGTGATTTCTCTTAAATCGCCGTTTCACACGAAAGATACATGAATTTGTCAGTTTGAATAGTTCAAAACAGCGTTTTTCTATGTTTTTGGAAGTTTAAAACAGCAATTTTATTGTCATTTCTCATAAATCGCCGTTTCGCACGAAAGAAACATGAATTTATCAGTTTGAATAGTTGAAAACAGCGTTTTTCTATGTTTTTGCAAGTTTAAACCAGCAATTTTATCGTCATTTCTCTTAAATCGCCGTTTCACACGAAAGATACATGAATTTGTCAGTTTGAATAGTTCAAAACAGCGTTTTCTATATTTTTGCAAGTTTAAAACAGCAATTTTATTGTCATTTCTCATAAATCGCCGTTTCGCACGAAAGAAACATGAATTTATCAGTTTGAATAGTTCAAAACAGCGTTTTCTATGCTTTTGCAAGTTTAAAACAGCAATTTTATCGTCATTTCTCATAAATCGCCGTTTCGCACGAAAGAAACATGAATGTGTCAGTTTGAATAGTTCAAAGCAGCGTTTTTCCATGTTTTTGCAAGTTTAAAACAGCAATTTTATCGTCATTTCTCATAAATCGCCGTTTCACACGAAAGAAACATGAATTTATCAGTTTGAATAGTTGAAAACAGCGTTTTTCTATGTTTTGCAAGTTTAAAACAGCAATTTTATCGTCATTTCGCAAAAATCGCCGTTTCACATGAAAGAAACATGAATGTGTCAGTTTGAATAGTTCAAAACAGCGTTTTTCTATGTTTCTGCAAGTTTAAAACAGCAATTATATCGTGATTTTACAAAAATCCACAGTTTCGAACGAAAGAAACCTGAATTTATCAGTTTGAATAGTTGAAAACAGCGTTTTTCTATGTTTTTGCAAGTTTAAAACGGCAGTTTTATCGTGATTTCAAAAAAATCCACCGTTTCGGACGAAAGAAACCTGAATTTATCAGTTAAAATAGTTCAAAACAGCGTTTTTTTATGTTTTTGCAAGTTTAAAACAGCAATTTTATCGTCATTTCTCATAAATCGCCGTTTCACACGAAAGAAACATGAATTTGTCAGTTTGAATAGTTCAAAACAGCGTTTTTCTATGTTTTTGCAAGTTTAAAACAGCAATTATATAGTGATTTCACAAAAATCCACAGTTTCGAACGAAAGAAACCTGAATTTATCAGTTTGAATAGTTGAAATCAGCGTTTTTCTATGTTTTTGCAAGTTTAAAACAGCAATTTTATCGTCATTTCTCATTAATCGCCGTTTCACATGAAAGCAACATGAATTTATCAGTTTGAATAGTTGAAAACAGCGTTTTTCTATGTTTTTGCAAGTTTAAAACAGCAATTTTATCGTCATTTCTCATAAATCGCCGTTTCACACTAAAGAAACATGAATTTGTCAGTTTGAATAGTTGAAAACAGCGTTTTTCTATGTTTTTGCAAGTTAAAACAGCAATTTTATCGTCATTTCTAATAAATCGCCGTTTTACACGAAAAAAACATGAATTTGTCAATTTGAGTAGTTCAAAACAGCGTTTTTCTATGTTTTTGCAAGTTTAAAACAGCAATTTTATTGTCATTTCTCATAAATCGCCGTTTCGCACGAAAGAAACATAAATTTATCAGTTTGAATAGTTGAAAACAGCGTTTTTCTATGTTTTTGCAAGTTTAAAACAGCAATTTTATCGTCATTTCTCTTAAATCGCCGTTTCACACGAAAGATACATGAATTTGTCAGTTTGAATAGTTCAAAACAGCGTTTTTCTATGTTTTTGCAAGTTTAAAACAGCAATTTTATTGTCATTTCTCATAAATCTTCGTTTCGCACGAAAGAAACATGAATTTATCAGTTTGAATAGTTCAACACAGCGTTTTTCTATGTTTTTGCAAATTTAAAACAGCAATTTTATCGTCATTTCTCATAAATCGCCGTTTCGCACGAAAGAAACATGAATTTATCAGTTTGAATAGTTGAAAACAGCGTTTTTCTATGTTTTTGCAAGTTAAAACAGCAATTTTATCGTCATTTCTCATAAATCGCCGTTTTACACGAAAGAAACTTGAATTTATCAGTTTGAATAGTTAAAAACAGCGTTTTTCTATGTTTTTGCAAGTTTAAAACAGCAATTTTATCGTCATTTTCATAAATCGCCGTTTCACACGAAAGAAACATGAATTTGTCAGTTTGAATAGTTCAAAACAGCGTTTTTCTATGTTTTTGCAAGTTTAAAACAGCAGTTTTATCGTGATTTCACAAAAATCCACCGTTTCGTACGAAAGAAACCTGAATTTATCACTTTGAATAGTTAAAAACAGCGTTTTTCTATGTTTTTGCAAGTTTAAAACAGAAATTTTATCGTGATTTCACAAAAATCCACCGTTTCGAACGAAAGAAACCTGAATTTATCAGTTTGAATAGTTAAAAACAGCGTTTTTCTATGTTTTTGCAAGTTTAAAACAACAATTTTATCGTCATTTCTCATAAATCGCCGTTTCGCACGAAAGAAACATGAATGTGTCAGTTTGTATAGTTCAAAACAGCGTTTTTCCATGTTTTTGCAAGTTTAAAACAGCAATTTAAACGTCATTTCTCATAAATCGCCGTTTCACACGAAAGAAACATGAATTTATCAGTTTGAATAGTTGAAAACAGCGTTTTTCTATGTTTTTGCAAGTTTAAAACAGCAATTTTATCGTCATTTCTCATAAATCGCCGTTTCACACGAAAAAAACATGAATTTGTCAGTTTGAATAGTTCAAAACAGCGTTTTTCTATGTTTTTGCAAGTTTAAAACAGCAATTATATCGTGATTTTACAAAAATCCACAGTTTCGAACGAAAGAAACCTGAATTTATCAGTTTGAATAGTTGAAAACAGCGTTTTTCTATGTTTTTGCAAGTTTAAAACAGCAATTTTATCGTCATTTCTCATAAATCGCCGTTTCACACGAAAGAAACATGAATTTATCAGTTTGAATAGTTGAAAACAGCGTTTTTCTATGTTTTTGCAAGTTTAAAACAGCAATTTTATCGTCATTTCTCATAAATCGCCGTTTCACACGAAAGAAACATGAATTTATCAGTTTGAATAGTTTAAAACAGCGTTTTTCTATGTTTTTGCAAGTTTAAAACAGCAATTTTATCGTCATTTCTCATAAATCGCCGTTTCACACGAAAGAAACATGAATTTGTCAGTTTGAATTGTTCAAAACAGCGTTTTTCTATGTTTTTGCAAGTTTAAAACAGCAATTATATCGTGATTTCACAAAAATCCACAGTTTCGAACGAAAGAAACCTGAATTTATCAGTTTGAATAGTTGAAATCAGCGTTTTTCTATGTTTTTGCAAGTTTAAAACAGCAATTTTATCGTCATTTCTCATAAATCGCCGTTTCACACGAAAGAAACATGAATTTATCAGTTTGAATAGTTGAAAACAGCGTTTTTCTATGTTTTTGCAAGTTTAAAACAGCAATTTTATCGTCATTTCTCATAAATTGCCGATTAACACGAAAGAAACATGAATTTGTCAGTTTGAATAATTGAAAACAGCGTTTTTCTATGTTTTTGCAAGTTTAAAACAGCAATTTTATCGTCATTTCTCTTAAATCGCCGTTTCATACGAAAGATACATGAATTTGTCAGTTTGAATAGTTCAAAACAGCGTTTTTCTATGTTTTTGCAAGTTAAAAACAGCAATTTTATCGTCATTTCTCATAAATCGCCGTTTCGCACGAAAGAAACATGAATTTATTAGTTTGAATAGTTGAAAACAGCGTTTTTCTATGTTTTTGCATGTTTAAAACAGCAGTTTTATCGTTATTTCACAAAAAACCACCGTTTCAAACGAAAAAAACCTGAATTTATCAGTTTGTAAAGTTAAAAACAGCGTTTTTCTATGTTTTTGCAAGTTTAAAACAGCAATTATATCGTGATTTCACAAAAATCCACAGTTTCGAACGAAAGAAACCTGAATTTATCAGTTTGAATAGTTCAAAACAGCGTTTTTCTATGTTTTTGCAAGTTTAAAACAGCAATTATATCGTGATTTCACAAAAATCCACAGTTTCGAACGAAAGAAACCTGAATTTATCAGTTTGAATAGTTGAAAACAGCGTTTTTCTATGTTCTTGCAAGTTTAAAACAGCAATTTTATCGTCATTTCTCATAAATCGCCGTTTCACTCGAAAGAAACATGAATTTGTCAGTTTGAATAGTTCAAAACAGCGTTTTTCTATGTTTTTGCAAGTTTAAAACAGCAATTTTATCGTCATTTCTCATAAATCGCCGTTTCACACGAAAGAAACATGAATTTATCAGTTTGAATAGTTGAAAACAGCGTTTTTCTATGTTTTTGCAAGTTTAAAACAGCAATTTTATCGTCATTTCTCATAAATTGCCGTTTCACACGAAAGAAACATGAATTTGTCAGTTTGAATAGTTGAAAACAGCGTTTTTCTATGTTTTTGCAAGTTTAAAACAGCAATTTTATCGTCATTTCTCTTAAATCGCCGTTTCACACGAAAGATACATGAATTTGTCAGTTTGAATAGTTCAAAACAGCGTTTTTCTATGTTTTTGCAAGTTTAAAACATCAATTTTATCGTCATTTCTCTTAAATCGCCGTTTCACACGAAAGATACATGAATTTGTCAGTTTGAATAGTTCAAAACAGCGTTTTTCTATGTTTTTGCAAGTTTAAACCAGCAATTTTATCGTCATTTCTCTTAAATCGCCGTTTCACACGAAAGATACATGAATTTGTCAGTTTGAATAGTTCAAAACAGCGTTTTTCTATGTTTTTGGAAGTTTAAAACAGCAATTTTATTGTCATTTCTCATAAATCGCCGTTTCGCACGAAAGAAACATGAATTTATCAGTTTGAATAGTTGAAAACAGCGTTTTTCTATGTTTTTGCAAGTTTAAACCAGCAATTTTATCGTCATTTCTCTTAAATCGCCGTTTCACACGAAAGATACATGAATTTGTCAGTTTGAATAGTTCAAAACAGCGTTTTTCTATATTTTTGCAAGTTTAAAACAGCAATTTTATTGTCATTTCTCATAAATCGCCGTTTCGCACGAAAGAAACATGAATTTATCAGTTTGAATAGTTCAAAACAGCGTTTTCTATGCTTTTGCAAGTTTAAAACAGCAATTTTATCGTCATTTCTCATAAATCGCCGTTTCGCACGAAAGAAACATGAATTAATCAGTTTGAATAGTTGAAAACAGCGTTTTTCTATGTTTTTGCAAGTTTAAAACAGCAATTTTATAGTGATTTCACAAAAATCCACCGTTTCGAACGAAAGAAACCTGAATTTATCAGTTTGAATAGTTAAAAACAGCGTTTTTCTATGTTTTTGCAAGTATAAAACAACCATTTTATCGTCATTTCTCATAAATCGCCGTTTCGCACGAAAGAATCATGAATGTGTCAGTTTGAATAGTTCAAAGCAGCGTTTTTCCATGTTTTTGCAAGTTTAAAACAGCAATTTTATCGTCATTTATCATAAATCGCCGTTTCACTCGAAAGAAACATGAATTTATCAGTTTGAATAGTTGAAAACAGCGTTTTTCTATGTTTTGCAAGTTTAAAACAGCAATTTTATCGTCATTTCGCAAAAATCGCCGTTTCACACGAAAGAAACATGAATGTGTCAGTTTGAATAGTTCAAAACAGCGTTTTTCTATGTTTTTGCAAGTTTAAAACAGCAATTATATCGTGATTTCACAAAAATCCACAGTTTCGAACGAAAGAAACCTGAATTTATCAGTTTGAATAGTTGAAAACAGCGTTTTTCTATGTTTTTGCAAGTTTAAAACGGCAGTTTTATCGTGATTTCACAAAAATCCACCGTTTCGAACGAAAGAAACCTTAATTTATCAGTTAAAATAGTTCAAAACAGCGTTTTTCTATGTTTTTGCAAGTTTAAAATAGCAATTTTATCGTTATTTCTCATAAATCGCCATTTCACACGAAAGAAACATGAATTTGTCAGTTTGAATAGTTCAAAACAGCGTTTTTCTATGTTTTTGCAAGTTTAAAACAGCAATAATATCGTCATTTCTCATAAATCGCCGTTTCACACGGAAGAAACATGAATTTGTCAGTTTGAATTGTTCAAAACAGCGTTTTTCTATGTTTTTGCAAGTTTAAAACAGCAATTATAACGTGATTTCACAAAAATCCACAGTTTCGAACGAAAGAAACCTGAATTTATCAGTTTGAATAGTTGAAATCAGCGTTTTTCTATGTTTTTGCAAGTTTAAAACAGCAATTTTATCGTCATTTCTCATAAATCGCCGTTTCACACGAAAGAAACATGAATTTGTCAGTTTGAATAGTTCAAAACAGCGTTTTTCTATGTTTTTGCAAGTTTAAAACAGCAGTTTTATCGTGATTTCACAAAAATTCACCGTTTCGTACGAAAGAAACCTGAATTTATCAGTTTGAATAGTTAAAAACAGCGTTTTTCTATGTTTTTGCAAGTTTAAAACAGCAATTTTATCGTGATTTCACAAAAATCCACCGTTTCGAACGAAAGAAACCTGAATTTATCAGTTTGAATAGTTAAAAACAGCGTTTTTCTATGTTTTTGCAAGTTTAAAACAACAATTTTATCGTCATTTCTCATAAATCGCCGTTTCGCACGAAAGAAACATGAATGTGTCAGTTTGTGTAGTTCAAAACAGCGTTTTTCCATGTTTTTGCAAGTTTAAAACAGCAATTTAATCGTCATTTCTCATAAATCGCCGTTTCACACGAAAGAAACATGAATTTATCAGTTTGAATAGTTGAAAACAGCGTTTTTCTAGGTTTTTGCAAGTTTAAAACAGCAATTTTATCGTCATTTCTCATAAATCGCCGTTTCACACGAAAGAAACATGAATTTGTCAGTTTGAATAGTTCAAAACAGCGTTTTCTATGTTTTTGCAAGTTTAAAACAGCAATTATATCGTGATTTCACAAAAATCCACAGTTTCGAACGAAAAAAACCTGAATTTATCAGTTTGAATAGTTGAAAACAGCGTTTTTCTATGTTTTTGCAAGTTTAAAACAGCAATTTTATCGTCATTTCTCATAAATCGCCGTTTCACACGAACGAAACATGAATTTATCAGTTTGAATAGTTGAAAACAGCGTTTTTCTATGTTTTTGCAAGTTTAAAACAGCAATTTTATCGTCATTTCTCATAAATCGCCGTTTCACACGAAAGAAACTTGAATTTATCAGTTTGAATAGTTGAAAACAGCGTTTTTCTATGTTTTTGCAAGTTTAAAACAGCAATTTTATCGTCATTTCTCATAAATCGCCGTTTCACACGAAAGAAACATGAATTTGTCAGTTTGAATTGTTCAAAACAGCGTTTTTCTATGTTTTTGCAAGTTTAAAACAGCAATAATAACGTGATTTCACAAAAATCCACAGTTTCGAACGAAAGAAACCTGAATTTATCAGTTTAAATAGTTGAAATCAGCGTTTTTCTATGTTTTTGCAAGTTTAAAACAGCAATTTTATCGTCATTTCTCATAAATCGCCGTTTCACACGAAAGAAACATGAATTTATCAGTTTGAATAGTTGAAAACAGCGTTTTTCTATGTTTTTGCAAGTTTAAAACAGCAATTTTATCGTCATTTCTCATAAATTGCCGATTCACACGAAAGAAACATGAATTTGTCAGTTTGAATAGTTGAAAACAGCGTTTTTCTATGTTTTTGCAAGTTTAAAACAGCAATTTTATCGTCATTTCTCTTAAATCGCCGTTTCATACGAAAGATACATGAATTTGTCAGTTTGAATAGTTCAAAACAGCGTTTTTCTATGTTTTTGCAAGTTAAAAACAGCAATTTTATCGTCATTTCTCATAAATCGCCGTTTCGCACGAAAGAAACATGAATTTATTAGTTTGAATAGTTGAAAACAGCGTTTTTCTATGTTTTTGCATGTTTAAAACAGCAGTTTTATCGTTATTTCACAAAAAACCACCGTTTCAAACGAAAAAAACCTGAATTTATCAGTTTGTATAGTTAAAAACAGCGTTTTTCTATGTTTTTGCAAGTTTAAAACAGCAATTATATCGTGATTTCACAAAAATCCACAGTTTCGAACGAAAGAAACCTGAATTTATCAGTTTGTATAGTTGAAAACAGCGTTTTTCTATGTTTTTGCAAGTTTAAAACGGCAGTTTTATCGTGATTTCACAAAAATCCACCGTTTCGAACGAAAGAAACCTGAATTTATCAGTTAAAATAGTTCAAAACAGCGTTTTTCTATGTTTTTGCAAGTTTAAAACAGCAATTTTATCGTCATTTCTCATAAATCGCCGTTTCACACGAAAGAAACATGAATTTGTCAGTTTGAATAGTTCAAAACAGCGTTTTTCTATGTTTTTGCAAGTTTAAAACAGCAATTTTATCGTCATTTCTCATAAATCGCCGTTTCACACGAAAGAAACATGAATTTATCAGTTTGAATAGTTGAAAACAGCGTTTTTCTATGTTTTTGCAAGTTTAAAACAGCAATTTTATCGTCATTTCTCATAAATCGCCGTTTCACACGAAAGAAACATGAATTTGTCAGTTTGAATTGTTCAAAACAGCGTTTTTCTATGTTTTTGCAAGTTTAAAACAGCAATTATAACGTGATTTCACAAAAATCCACAGTTTCGAACGAAAGAAACCTGAATTTATCAGTTTGAATAGTTGAAATCAGCGTTTTTCTATGTTTTTGCAAGTTTAAAACAGCAATTTTATCGTCATTTCTCATAAATCGCCGTTTCACACGAAAGAAACATGAATTTATCAGTTTGAATAGTTGAAAACAGCGTTTTTCTATGTTTTTGCAAGTTTAAAACAGCAATTTTATCGTCATTTCTCATAAATTGCCGATTCACACGAAAGAAACATGAATTTGTCAGTTTGAATAGTTGAAAACAGCGTTTTTCTATGTTTTTGCAAGTTTAAAACAGCAATTTTATCGTCATTTCTCTTAAATCGCCGTTTCATACGAAAGATACATGAATTTGTCAGTTTGAATAGTTCAAAACAGCGTTTTTCTATGTTTTTGCAAGTTAAAAACAGCAATTTTATCGTCATTTCTCATAAATCGCCGTTTCGCACGAAAGAAACATGAATTTATTAGTTTGAATAGTTGAAAACAGCGTTTTTCTATGTTTTTGCATGTTTAAAACAGCAGTTTTATCGTTATTTCACAAAAAACCACCGTTTCAAACGAAAAAAACCTGAATTTATCAGTTTGTATAGTTAAAAACAGCGTTTTTCTCTGTTTTTGCAAGTTTAAAACAGCAATTATATCGTGATTTCACAAATTCCACAATTTCGAACGAAAGAAACCTGAATTTATCAGTTTGAATAGTTCAAAACAGCGTTTTTCTATGTTTTTGCAAGTTTAAAACAGCAATTATATCGTGATTTCACAAAAATCCACAGTTTCGAACGAAAGAAACCTGAATTTATCAGTTTGAATAGTTGAAAACAGCGTTTTTCTATGTTTTTGCAAGTTAAAACAGAAATTTTATCGTCATTTCTCATAAATCGCCGTTTTACACGAAAGAAACATGAATTTGTCAATTTGAATAGTTCAAAACAGCGTTTTTCTATGTTTTTGCAATTTTGAAACAGCAATTTTATTGTCATTTCTCATAAATCGCCGTTTCGCACGAAAGAAACATGAATTTATCAGTTGAATAGTTGAAAACAGCGTTTTTCTATGTTTTTGCAAGTTTAAAACAGCAATTTTATCGTCATTTCTCTTAAATCGCCGTTTCACACGAAAGATACATGAATTTGTCAGTTTGAATAGTTCAAAACAGCGTTTTTCTATGTTTTTGCAAGTTTAAAACGGCAGTTTTATCGTGATTTCACAAAAATCCACCGTTTCGAACGAAAGAAACCTGAATTTATCAGTTAGAATAGTTCAAAACAGCGTTTTCTATGTTTTTGCAAGTTTAAAACAGCAATTTTAGCGTCATTTCTCATAAATCGCGTCTCACACGAAAGAAACATGAATTTGTCAGTTTGAATAGTTCAAAACAGCGTTTTTCTATGTTTTTGCAAGTTTAAAACAGCAATTATATCGTGATTTCACAAAAATCCACAGTTTCGAACGAAAGAAACCTGAATTTATCAGTTTGAATAGTTGAAAACAGCGTTTTTCTATGTTTTTGCAAGTTTAAAACAGCAATTTTATCGTCATTTCTCATAAATCGCCGTTTCACACGAACGAAACATGAATTTATCAGTTTGAATAGTTGAAAACAGCGTTTTTCTATGTTTTTGCAAGTTTAAAACAGCAATTTTATCGTCATTTCTCATAAATCGCCGTTTCACACGAAAGAAACTTGAATTTATCAGTTTGAATAGTTGAAAACAGCGTTTTTCTATGTTTTTGCAAGTTTAAAACAGCAATTTTATCGTCATTTCTCATAAATCGCCGTTTCACACGAAAGAAACATGAATTTGTCAGTTTGAATTGTTCAAAACAGCGTTTTTCTATGTTTTTGCAAGTTTAAAACAGCAATAATAACGTGATTTCACAAAAATCCACAGTTTCGAACGAAAGAAACCTGAATTTATCAGTTTAAATAGTTGAAATCAGCGTTTTTCTATGTTTTTGCAAGTTTAAAACAGCAATTTTATCGTCATTTCTCATAAATCGCCGTTTCACACGAAAGAAACATGAATTTATCAGTTTGAATAGTTGAAAACAGCGTTTTTCTATGTTTTTGCAAGTTTAAAACAGCAATTTTATCGTCATTTCTCATAAATTGCCGATTCACACGAAAGAAACATGAATTTGTCAGTTTGAATAGTTGAAAACAGCGTTTTTCTATGTTTTTGCAAGTTTAAAACAGCAATTTTATCGTCATTTCTCTTAAATCGCCGTTTCATACGAAAGATACATGAATTTGTCAGTTTGAATAGTTCAAAACAGCGTTTTTCTATGTTTTTGCAAGTTAAAAACAGCAATTTTATCGTCATTTCTCATAAATCGCCGTTTCGCACGAAAGAAACATGAATTTATTAGTTTGAATAGTTGAAAACAGCGTTTTTCTATGTTTTTGCATGTTTAAAACAGCAGTTTTATCGTTATTTCACAAAAAACCACCGTTTCAAACGAAAAAAACCTGAATTTATCAGTTTGTATAGTTAAAAACAGCGTTTTTCTATGTTTTTGCAAGTTTAAAACAGCAATTATATCGTGATTTCACAAAAATCCACAGTTTCGAACGAAAGAAACCTGAATTTATCAGTTTGTATAGTTGAAAACAGCGTTTTTCTATGTTTTTGCAAGTTTAAAACGGCAGTTTTATCGTGATTTCACAAAAATCCACCGTTTCGAACGAAAGAAACCTGAATTTATCAGTTAAAATAGTTCAAAACAGCGTTTTTCTATGTTTTTGCAAGTTTAAAACAGCAATTTTATCGTCATTTCTCATAAATCGCCGTTTCACACGAAAGAAACATGAATTTGTCAGTTTGAATAGTTCAAAACAGCGTTTTTCTATGTTTTTGCAAGTTTAAAACAGCAATTTTATCGTCATTTCTCATAAATCGCCGTTTCACACGAAAGAAACATGAATTTATCAGTTTGAATAGTTGAAAACAGCGTTTTTCTATGTTTTTGCAAGTTTAAAACAGCAATTTTATCGTCATTTCTCATAAATCGCCGTTTCACACGAAAGAAACATGAATTTGTCAGTTTGAATTGTTCAAAACAGCGTTTTTCTATGTTTTTGCAAGTTTAAAACAGCAATTATAACGTGATTTCACAAAAATCCACAGTTTCGAACGAAAGAAACCTGAATTTATCAGTTTGAATAGTTGAAATCAGCGTTTTTCTATGTTTTTGCAAGTTTAAAACAGCAATTTTATCGTCATTTCTCATAAATCGCCGTTTCACACGAAAGAAACATGAATTTATCAGTTTGAATAGTTGAAAACAGCGTTTTTCTATGTTTTTGCAAGTTTAAAACAGCAATTTTATCGTCATTTCTCATAAATTGCCGATTCACACGAAAGAAACATGAATTTGTCAGTTTGAATAGTTGAAAACAGCGTTTTTCTATGTTTTTGCAAGTTTAAAACAGCAATTTTATCGTCATTTCTCTTAAATCGCCGTTTCATACGAAAGATACATGAATTTGTCAGTTTGAATAGTTCAAAACAGCGTTTTTCTATGTTTTTGCAAGTTAAAAACAGCAATTTTATCGTCATTTCTCATAAATCGCCGTTTCGCACGAAAGAAACATGAATTTATTAGTTTGAATAGTTGAAAACAGCGTTTTTCTATGTTTTTGCATGTTTAAAACAGCAGTTTTATCGTTATTTCACAAAAAACCACCGTTTCAAACGAAAAAAACCTGAATTTATCAGTTTGTATAGTTAAAAACAGCGTTTTTCTCTGTTTTTGCAAGTTTAAAACAGCAATTATATCGTGATTTCACAAATTCCACAATTTCGAACGAAAGAAACCTGAATTTATCAGTTTGAATAGTTCAAAACAGCGTTTTTCTATGTTTTTGCAAGTTTAAAACAGCAATTATATCGTGATTTCACAAAAATCCACAGTTTCGAACGAAAGAAACCTGAATTTATCAGTTTGAATAGTTGAAAACAGCGTTTTTCTATGTTTTTGCAAGTTAAAACAGAAATTTTAACGTCATTTCTCATAAATCGCCGTTTTACACGAAAGAAACATGAATTTGTCAATTTGAATAGTTCAAAACAGCGTTTTTCTATGTTTTTGCAATTTTGAAACAGCAATTTTATTGTCATTTCTCATAAATCGCCGTTTCGCACGAAAGAAACATGAATTTATCAGTTGAATAGTTGAAAACAGCGTTTTTCTATGTTTTTGCAAGTTTAAAACAGCAATTTTATCGTCATTTCTCTTAAATCGCCGTTTCACACGAAAGATACATGAATTTGTCAGTTTGAATAGTTCAAAACAGCGTTTTTCTATGTTTTTGCAAGTTTAAAACGGCAGTTTTATCGTGATTTCACAAAAATCCACCGTTTCGAACGAAAGAAACCTGAATTTATCAGTTAGAATAGTTCAAAACAGCGTTTTCTATGTTTTTGCAAGTTTAAAACAGCAATTTTAGCGTCATTTCTCATAAATCGCGTCTCACACGAAAGAAACATGAATTTGTCAGTTTGAATAGTTCAAAACAGCGTTTTTCTATGTTTTTGCAAGTTTAAAACAGCAATTATATCGTGATTTCACAAAAATCCACAGTTTCGAACGAAAGAAACCTGAATTTATCAGTTTGAATAGTTGAAAACAGCGTTTTTCTATGTTTTTGCAAGTTTAAAACAGCAATTTTATCGTCATTTCTCATAAATCGCCGTTTCACACGAAAGAAACATGAATTTATCAGTTTGAATAGTTGAAAACAGCGTTTTTCTATGTTTTTGCAAGTTTAAAACAGCAATTTTATCGTCATTTCTCATAAATTGCCGATTCACACGAAAGAAACATGAATTTGTCAGTTTGAATAGTTGAAAACAGCGTTTTTCTATGTTTTTGCAAGTTTAAAACAGCAATTTTATCGTCATTTCTCTTAAATCGCCGTTTCATACGAAAGATACATGAATTTGTCAGTTTGAATAGTTCAAAACAGCGTTTTTCTATGTTTTTGCAAGTTTGAAACAGCAATTTTATTGTCATTTCTCATAAATCGCCGTTTCGCACGAAAGAAACATGAATTTATCAGTTTGAATAGTTGAAAACAGCGTTTTTCTATGTTTTTGCAAGTATAAAACAGCAATTTTATAGTCATTTCTCTTAAATCGCCGTTTCACACGAAAGATACATGAATTTGTCAGTTTGAATAGGTCAAAACAGCGTTTTTCTATGTTTTTGCAAGTTTAAAACAGCAGTTTTATCGTGATTTCACAAAAATCCACCGTTTCAAACGAAAGAAACTTGAATTTATCAGATTGAATAGTTAAAAACAGCCTTTTTCTATGTTTTTGCAAGTTTAAAACAGCAATTTTATCGTCATTTCTCATAAATCGACGTTTCGCACGAAAGAAACATGAATTTATCGGTTTGAATAGTTGAAAACAGCGTTTTTCTATGTTTTTGCAAGTTTAAAACAGCAATTTTATCGTCATTTCTCATAAATCGCCGTTTCACACGAAAGAAACATGAATTTGTCAGTTTGAATAGTTCAAAACAGGGTTTTTCTATGTTTTTGCAAGTTTAAAACAGCAATTATATCGTCATTTCTCATAAATCGCCGTTTCACACGAAAGAAACATGAATTTGTCAGTTTGAATTGTTCAAAACAGCGTTTTTCTATGTTTTTGCAAGTTTAAAACAGCAATTTTATAGTCATTTCTCATAAATCGCCGTTTCACATGAAAGAAACATGAATTTGTCAGTTTGAATAGTTGAAAACAGCGTTTTTCTATGTTTTTGCAAGTTTAAAACAGCAATTTTATCGTCATTTCTCATAAATCGCCGTTTCACACGAAAGAAACATGAATTTGTCAGTTTGAATAGTTCAAAACAGCGTTTTTCTATGTTTTTGCAAGTTTAAAACAGCAATTTTATCGTCATTTCTCATAAATCGACGTTTCGTACGAAAGAAACATAAATTTATCAGTTTGAATAGTTGAAAACAGCGTTTTTCTATGTTTTTGCAAGTTTAAAACAGCAATTTTATCGTCATTTCTCATAAATCGCCGTTTCACACGAAAGAAACATGAATTTGTCAGTTTGAATAGTTCAAAACAGCGTTTTTCTATGTTTTTGCAAGTTTAAAACAGCAATTTTATCGTCATTTCTCATAAATCGCCGTTTTACACGAAAGAAACATGAATTTATAAATTTGAATAGTTGAAAACAGCGTTTTTCTATGTTTTTGCAAGTTTAAAACAGCAATTTTATCGTCATTTCTCATAAATTGCCGTTTCACACGAAAGAAACATGAATTTGTCAGTTTGAATAGTTGAAAACAGCGTTTTTCTATGTTTTTGCAAGTTTAAAACAGCAATTTTATCGTCATTTCTCTTAAATCGCCGTTTCACATGAAAGATACATGAATTTGTCAGTTTGAATAGTTCAAAACAGCGTTTTTCTATGTTTTTGCAAGTTTAAAACAGCAATTTAATCGTCATTTCTCATAAATCGCCGTTTCGCACGAAAGAAACATGAATTTATCAGTTTGAATAGTTGAAAACAGCGTTTTTCTATGTTTTTGCAAGTTTAAAACAGCAATTTTATCGTCATTTCTCATAAATCGACGTTTCGTACGAAAGAAACATAAATTTATCAGTTTGAATAGTTGAAAACAGCGTTTTTCTATGTTTTTGCAAGTTTAAAACAGCAATTTTATCGTCATTTCTCATAAATCGCCGTTTTACACGAAAGAAACATGAATTTGTCAGTTTGAATAGTTGAAAACAGCGTTTTTCTGTTTTTGCAAGTTTAAAACAGCAATTTTATCGTCATTTCTCATAAATCGCCGTTTCACACGAAAGAAATATGAATTTATCAGTTTGAATATTTGAAAACAGCGTTTTTCTATGTTTTTGCAAGTTTAAAACAGCAATTTTATCGTGATTTCACAAAAATCCACCGTTTCGAACGAAAGAAACCTGAATTTATCAGTTTGAATAGTTAAAAACAGCGTTTTTCTATGTTTTTGCAAGTTTAAAACAACAATTTTATCGTTATTTCTCATAAATCGCCGTTTCGCACGAAAGAAACATGAATGTGTCAGTTTGAATAGTTCAAAACAGCGTTTTTCCATGTTTTTGCAAGTTTAAAACAGCAATTTTATCGTCATTTCTCATATATCGCCGTTTCACACGAAAGAAACATAAATTTGTCAGTTTGAATAGTTCAAAACAGCGTTTTTCTATGTTTTTGCAAGTTTAAAACAGCAATTTTATCGTCATTTCTCATAAATCATCGTTTCGCACGAAAGAAACATGTATATATCAGTTTGAATAGTTCAAAACAGCGTTTTTCTATGTTTTTGCAAGTTTAAAACAGCAATTTTATCGTCATTTCTCATAAATCGCCGTTTCGCACGAAAGAAACATGAATTTATCAGTTAGAATAGTTAAAAACAGCGTTTTTCTATGTTTTTGCAGGTTTAAAACAGCAATTTTATCGTCATTTCTCATATATCGCCGTTTCACACGAAAGAAACATAAATTTGTCAGTTTGAATAGTTCAAAACAGCGTTTTTCTATGTTTTTGCAAGTTTAAAACAGCAATTTTATCGTCATTTCTCATAAATCGACGTTTCGCACGAAAGAAACATGAATTTATCAGTTTGAATAGTTGAAAACAGCGTTTTTCTATGTTTTTGCAAGTTTAAAACAGCAATTTTATCGTCATTTCTCATAAATCGCCGTTTCACACGAAAGAAACATGAATTTGTCAGTTTGAATAGTTGAAAACAGCGTTTTTCTATGTTTTTGCAAGTTTAAAACAGCAATTTTATCGTCATTTCTCATAAATCGCCGTTTCACACGAAAGAAACATGAATTTGTCAGTTTGAATAGTTCAAAAAAGCGTTTTTCTATGTTTTTGCAAGTTTAAAACGGCAGTTTTACGTGATTTCACAAAAATCCACCGTTTCGAACGAAAGAAACCTGAATTTATCAGTTAGAATAGTTCAAAACAGCGTTTTTCTATGTTTTTGCAAGTTTAAAATAGCAATTTTATCGTCATTTCTCATAAATCGCCGTTTCACACGAAAGAAACATGAATTTGTCAGTTTGAATAGTTCAAAACAGCGTTTTTCTATGTTTTTGCAAGTTTAAAACAGCAATTATATCGTGATTTCACAAAAATCCACAGTTTCGAACGAAAGAAACCTGAATTTATCAGTTTGAATAGTTGAAAACAGCGTTTTTCTATGTTTTTTCAAGTTTAAAACAGCAATTTTATCGTCATTTCTCATAAATCGCCGTTTCACACGAAAGAAACATGAACTTATCAGTTTGAATAGTTGTAAACAGCGTTTTTCTATGTTTTTGCAAGTTTAAAACAGCAATTTTATAGTCATTTCTTATAAATCGCCGTTTCACATGAAAGAAACATGAATTTGTCAGTTTGAATAGTTCAAAACAGCGTTTTTCTATGTTTTTGCAAGTTTAAAACAGCAATTTTATTGTCATTTCTCATAAATCGCCGTTTCGCACGAAAGAAACATGAATTTATCAGTTTGAATAGTTCAAAACAGCGTTTTTCTATGTTTTTGCAAGTTTAAAACAGCAATTTTATTGTCATTTCTCATAAATCGACGTTTCTCACGAAAGAAACATGAATTTATCAGTTTGAATAGAGGAAAACAGCGTTTTTCTATGTTTTTGCAAGTTTAAAACAGCAATTTTATCGTCATTTCTCATAAATCGCCGTTTCACACGAAAGAAACATGAATTAGTCAGTTTGAATAGTTCAAAACAGCGTTTTTCTATGTTTTTGCAAGTTTAAAACAGCAATTTTATCGTCATATCTCATTAATCGCCGTTTCACACGAAAGAAACATGAATTTATCAGTTTGAATAGTTGAAAACAGCGTTTTTCTATGTTTTTGCAAGTTTAAAACAGCAATTTTATCGTCATTTCTTATAAATCGCCGTTTCACACGAAAGAAACCTGAATTTATCAGTTTGAATAGTTGAAAACTTGCAAAAACATGGAAAAACGCTGTTTTGAACTATTCAAACTGACACATTCATGTTTCTTTCGTGCGAAACGGCGATTTATGAGAAATAACGATAAAATTGTTGTTTTAAACTTGCAAAAACATAGAAAAACGCTGTTTTTAACTATTCAAACTGATAAATTCAGGTTTCTTTCGTTCGAAACGGTGGATTTTTGTGAACTATTCAAACAGCAATTTTATCGTCATTTCTCATAAATCGCCGTTTCGCACGAAAGAAACATGAATTTATCAGTTTGAATAGTTGAAAATAGCGTTTTTCTATGTTTTTGCAAGTTTAAAACAGCAATTTTATCGTCATTTCTCATAAATCGCCGTTTCGCACGAAAGAAACCTGAATTTATCAGTTTGAATAGTTAAAAACAGCGTTTTTCTATGTTTTTGCAAGTTTAAAACAGCAATTTTATCGTCATTTCTCATAAATCGCCGTTTCACACGAAAGAAACATGAATTTGTCAGTTTGAATAGTTGAAAACAGCGTTTTTCTATGTTTTTGCAAGTTTAAAACAGCAATTTTATCGTCATTTCTCATAAATCGCCGTTTCGCACGAAAGAAACCTGAATTTATCAGTTTGAATAGTTAAAAACAGCGTTTTTCTATGTTTTTGCAAGTTTAAAACAGCAATTTTATCGTCATTTCTCATAAATCGCCGTTTCACACGAAAGAAACATGAATTTGTCAGTTTGAATAGTTGAAAACAGCGTTTTTCTATGTTTTTGCAAGTTTAAAACAGCAATTTTATCGTCATTTCTCATAAATCGCCGTTTCACACGAAAGAAACATGAATTTGTCAGTTTGAATAGTTCAAAAAAGCGTTTTTCTATGTTTTTGCAAGTTTAAAACGGCAGTTTTACGTGATTTCACAAAAATCCACCGTTTCGAACGAAAGAAACCTGAATTTATCAGTTAGAATAGTTCAAAACAGCGTTTTTCTATGTTTTTGCAAGTTTAAAATAGCAATTTTATCGTCATTTCTCATAAATCGCCGTTTCACACGAAAGAAACATGAATTTGTCAGTTTGAATAGTTCAAAACAGCGTTTTTCTATGTTTTTGCAAGTTTAAAACAGCAATTATATCGTGATTTCACAAAAATCCACAGTTTCGAACGAAAGAAACCTGAATTTATCAGTTTGAATAGTTGAAAACAGCGTTTTTTTTATGTTTTTTCAAGTTTAAAACAGCAATTTTATCGTCATTTCTCATAAATCGCCGTTTCACACGAAAGAAACATGAATTTATCAGTTTGAATAGTTGTAAACAGCGTTTTTCTATGTTTTTGCAAGTTTAAAACAGCAATTTTATAGTCATTTCTTATAAATCGCCGTTTCACACGAAAGAAACATGAATTTGTCAGTTTGAATAGTTCAAAACAGCGTTTTTCTATGTTTTTGCAAGTTTAAAACAGCAATTTTATTGTCATTTCTCATAAATCGCCGTTTCGCACGAAAAAACATGAATTTATCAGTTTGAATAGTTCAAAACAGCGTTTTTCTATGTTTTTGCAAGTTTAAAACAGCAATTTTATCGTCATTTCTCATAAATCGCCGTTTCACACGAAAGAAACATGAATTAGTCAGTTTGAATAGTTCAAAACAGCGTTTTTCTATGTTTTTGCAAGTTTAAAACAGCAATTTTATCGTCATATCTCATTAATCGCCGTTTCACACGAAAGAAACATGAATTTATCAGTTTAAATAGTTGAAAACAGCGTTTTTCTATGTTTTTGCAAGTTTAAAACAGCAATTTTATCGTCATTTCTTATAAATCGCCGTTTCACACGAAAGAAACCTGAATTTATCAGTTTGAATAGTTGAAAACTTGCAAAAACATGGAAAAACGCTGTTTTGAACTATTCAAACTGACACATTCATGTTTCTTTCGTGCGAAACGGCGATTTATGAGAAATAACGATAAAATTGTTGTTTTAAACTTGCAAAAACATAGAAAAACGCTGTTTTTAACTATTCAAACTGATAAATTCAGGTTTCTTTCGTTCGAAACGGTGGATTTTTGTGAACTATTCAAACAGCAATTTTATCGTCATTTCTCATAAATCGCCGTTTCGCACGAAAGAAACATGAATTTATCAGTTTGAATAGTTGAAAATAGCGTTTTTCTATGTTTTTGCAAGTTTAAAACAGCAATTTTATCGTCATTTCTCATAAATCGCCGTTTCGCACGAAAGAAACCTGAATTTATCAGTTTGAATAGTTAAAAACAGCGTTTTTCTATGTTTTTGCAAGTTTAAAACAGCAATTTTATCGTCATTTCTCATAAATCGCCGTTTCACACGAAAGAAACATGAATTTGTCAGTTTGAATAGTTGAAAACAGCGTTTTTCTATGTTTTTGCAAGTTTAAAACAGCAATTTTATCGTCATTTCTCATAAATCGCCGTTTCACACGAAAGAAACATGAAATTGTCAGTTTGAATAGTTCAAAACAGCGTTTTTCTATGTTTTTGCAAGTTTAAAACAGCAATTTTATCGTCATTTCTCATAAATCGCCGTTTCACACGAAAGAAACATGAATTTATCAGTTTGAATAGTTGTAAACAGCGTTTTTCTATGTTTTTGCAAGTTTAAAACAGCAATTTTATAGTCATTTCTTATAAATCGCCGTTTCACACGAAAGAAACATGAATTTGTCAGTTTGAATAGTTCAAAACAGCGTTTTTCTATGTTTTTGCAAGTTTAAAACAGCAATTTTATTGTCATTTCTCATAAATCGCCGTTTCGCACGAAAGAAACATGAATTTATCAGTTTGAATAGTTGAAAACAGCGTTTTTCTATGTTTTTGCAAGTTTAAAACAGCAATTTTATCGTCATTTCTCTTAAATCGCCGTTTCACACGAAAGATACATGAATTTGTCAGTTTGAATAGGTCAAAACAGCGTTTTTCTATGTTTTTGCAAGTTTAAAACAGCAATTTTATTGTCATTTCTCATAAATCATCGTTTCGCACGAAAGAAACATGTATATATCAGTTTGAATAGTTCAAAACAGCGTTTTTCTATGTTTTTGCAAGTTTAAAACAGCAATTTTATCGTCATTTCTCATAAATCGCCGTTTCGCACGAAAGAAACATGAATTTATCAGTTTGAATAGTTAAAAACAGCGTTTTTCTATGTTTTTGCAGGTTTAAAACAGCAATTTTATCGTCAATTCTCATAAATCGCCGTTTCACACGAAAGAAACATGAATTTGTCAGTTTGAATAGTTCAAAACAGCGTTTTTCTATGTTTTTGCAAATTTAAAACAGCAGTTTTATCGTGATTTCACAAAAATCCACCGTTTCGAACGAAAGAAACCTGAATTTATCAGTTTGAATAGTTAAAAACAGCGTTTTTCTATGTTTTTGCAAGTTTAAAACAGCAATTTTATCGTGATTTCACAAAAATCCACCGTTTCGAACGAAAGAAACCTGAATTTATCAGTTTGAATAGTTAAAAACAGCGTTTTTCTATGTTTTTGCAAGTTTAAAACAACAATTTTATCGTTATTTCTCATAAATCGCCGTTTCGCACGAAAGAAACATGAATGTGTCAGTTTGAATAGTTCAAAACAGCGTTTTTCCATGTTTTTGCAAGTTTAAAACAGCAATTTTATCGTCATTTCTCATATATCGCCGTTTCACACGAAAGAAACATAAATTTGTCAGTTTGAATAGTTCAAAACAGCGTTTTTCTATGTTTTTGCAAGTTTAAAACAGCAATTTTATCGTCATTTCTCATAAATCGACGTTTCGCACGAAAGAAACATGAATTTATCAGTTTGAATAGTTGAAAACAGCGTTTTTCTATGTTTTTGCAAGTTTAAAACAGCAATTTTATCGTCATATCTCATTAATTGCCGTTTCACACGAAAGAAACATGAATTTATCAGTTTGAATAGTTGAAAACAGCGTTTTTCTATGTTTTTGCAAGTTTAAAACAGCAATTTTATCGTCATTTCTTATAAATCGCCGTTTCACACGAAAGAAACCTGAATTTATCAGTTTGAATAGTTGAAAACAGCGTTTTTTTTTGTTTTTGCAAGTTTAAAACAGCAATTTTATCGTCATTTCTCATAAATCGCCGTTTCGCACGAAAGAAACATGAATTTATCAGTTTGAATAGTTGAAAATAGCGTTTTTCTATGTTTTTGCAAGTTTAAAACAGCAATTTTATCGTCATTTCTCATAAATCGCCGTTTCGCACGAAAGAAACCTGAATTTATCAGTTTGAATAGTTAAAAACAGCGTTTTTCTATGTTTTTGCAAGTTTAAAACAGCAATTTTATCGTCATTTCTCATAAATCGCCGTTTCACACGAAAGAAACATGAATTTGTCAGTTTGAATAGTTGAAAACAGCGTTTTTCTATGTTTTTGCAAGTTTAAAACAGCAATTTTATCGTCATTTCTCATAAATCGCCGTTTCACACGAAAGAAACATGAATTTGTCAGTTTGAATAGTTCAAAAAAGCGTTTTTCTATGTTTTTGCAAGTTTAAAACGGCAGTTTTACGTGATTTCACAAAAATCCACCGTTTCGAACGAAAGAAACCTGAATTTATCAGTTAGAATAGTTCAAAACAGCGTTTTTCTATGTTTTTGCAAGTTTAAAATAGCAATTTTATCGTCATTTCTCATAAATCGCCGTTTCACACGAAAGAAACATGAATTTATCAGTTTGAATAGTTGTAAACAGCGTTTTTCTATGTTTTTGCAAGTTTAAAACAGCAATTTTATAGTCATTTCTTATAAATCGCCGTTTCACACGAAAGAAACATGAATTTGTCAGTTTGAATAGTTCAAAACAGCGTTTTTCTATGTTTTTGCAAGTTTAAAACAGCAATTTTATTGTCATTTTTCATAAATCGCCGTTTCGCACGAAAGAAACATGAATTTATCAGTTTGAATAGTTGAAAACAGCGTTTTTCTATGTTTTTGCAAGTTTAAAACAGCAATTTTATCGTCATTTCTCTTAAATCGCCGTTTCACACGAAAGATACATGAATTTGTCAGTTTGAATAGGTCAAAACAGCGTTTTTCTATGTTTTTGCAAGTTTAAAACAGCAATTTTATTGTCATTTCTCATAAATCATCGTTTCGCACGAAAGAAACATGTATTTATCAGTTTGAATAGTTCAAAACAGCGTTTTTCTATGTTTTTGCAAGTTTAAAACAGCAATTTCATCGTCATTTCTCATAAATCGCCGTTTCGCACGAAAGAAACATGAATTTATCAGTTTGAATAGTTAAAAACAGCGTTTTTCTATGTTTTTGCAGGTTTAAAACAGCAATTTTATCGTCATTTCTCATAAATCGCCGTTTCACACGAAAGAAACATGAATTTGTCAGTTTGAATAGTTCAAAACAGCGTTTTTCTATGTTTTTGCAAGTTTAAAACAGCAGTTTTATCGTGATTTCACAAAAATCCACGGTTTCGAACGAAAGAAACCTGAATTTGCAGTTTGAATAGTTAAAAACAGCGTTTTTCTATGTTTTTGCAAGTTTAAAACAGCAATTTTATCGTGATTTCACAAAAATCCACCGTTTCGAACGAAAGAAACCTGAATTTATCAGTTTGAATAGTTAAAAACAGCGTTTTTCTATGTTTTTGCAAGTTTAAAACAACAATTTTTTCGTCATTTCTCATAAATACCCGTTTCGCACGAAAGAAACATGAATGTGTTAGTTTGAATAGTTCAAAACAGCGTTTTTCCATGTTTTTGCAAGTTTAAAACAGCAATTTTATCGTCATTTCTCATAAATCGCCGTTTCACACGAAAGAAACATGAATTTGTCAGTTTGAATAGTTCAAAACAGCGTTTTTCTATGTTTTTGCAAGTTTAAAACAGCAATTTTAAAGTCATTTCTCATAAATCGCCGTTTCACACGAAAGAAACATGAATTTGTCAGTTTGAATAGTTCAAAACAGCATTTTTCTATGGTTTTGCAAGTTTAAAACAGCAATTTTATCGTCATTTCTCATAAATCGCCGTTTCACACGAAAGAAACATGAATTTATCAGTTTGATTAGTTGAAAAACAGCGTTTTTCTATGTTTTTTGCAAGTTTAAAACAGCAATTTTATCGTCATTTCTCATAAATTGCCGTTTCACACGAAAGAAACATGAATTTGTCAGTTTGAATAGTTGAAAACAGCGTTTTTCTATGTTTTTGCAAGTTTAAAACAGCAATTTTATCGTCATTTCTCTTAAATCGCCGTTTCACACGAAAGATACATGAATTTGTTCAGTTTGAATAGTTCAAAACAGCGTTTTTCTATGTTTTTGCAAGTTTAAAACAGCAATTTTATCGTCATTTCTCATAAATCGCCGGTTCGCACGAAAGAAACATGAATTTATCAGTTTGAATAGTTGAAACAGCGTTTTTCTATGTTTTTGCAAGTTAAAACAGCAATTTTATCGTCATTTCTCATAAATCGCCGTTTTACACGAAAGAAACATGAATTTGTCAATTTGAACAGTTCAAAACAGCGTTTTTCTATGTTTTTGCAAGTTTGAAACAGCAATTTATTGTCATTTCTCATAAATCGCCGTTTCGAACGAAAGAAACTTAAATTTATTAGTTTGAATAGTTATAAACAGCCTTTTTCTATGTTTTTGCAAGTTTAAAACAGCAATTTTATCGTCATTTCTCATAAATCAACGTTTCGCACGAAAGAAACATGAATTTATCAGTTTGAATAGTTGAAAACAGCGTTTTTTCTATGTTTTTGCAAGTTTAAAACAGCAATTTTATCGTCATTTCTCATAAATCGCCGTTTCACACGAAAGAAACATGAATTTGTCAGTTTGAATAGTTCAAAACAGCGTTTTTCTATGTTTTTGCAAGTTTAAAACAGCAATTTTATCGTCATTACTTATATATCTCCGTTTCGCACGAAAGAAACATGAATTTATCAGTTTGAATAGTTAAAAACAGCGTTTTTTCTATGTTTTTGCAGGTTTTAAAACAGCAATTTTATCGTCATTTCTTATAAATCGCTCGTTTCACACGAAAGAAACATGAATTTGTCAGTTTGAATAGTCAAAACAGCGTTTTCTATGTTTTTGCAAGTTTAAAACAGCAGTTTTATCGTTGATTTCACAAAAATCCACCGTTTCGAACGAAAGAAACCTGAATTTATCAGTTTGAATAGTTAAAAACAGCGTTTTTCTATGTTTTTGCAAGTTTTAAAACAGCAATTTTATCGTGATTTCACAAAAATCCACCGTTTCGAACGAAATAAACCTGAATTTATCAGTTTGAATAGTTAAAAACAGCGTTTTTCTATGTTTTTGCAAGTTTAAAACAACAATTTTATCGTCATTTCTCATAAATCGCCGTTTCGCACGAAAGAAACATGAATGTGTCAGTTTGAATAGTTCAAAACAGCGTTTTTCCAAGTTTTTGCAAGTTTAAAACAGCAATTTTATCGTCATTTCTCATAAATCGCCGTTTCACACGAAAGAAACATTTATTTGTCAGTTTGAATAGTTCAAAACAGCGTTTTTCTATGTTTTAGCAAGTTTAAAACAGCAATTTTATTGTCAATTCTCATTAATCGCCGTTTCGCACGAAAGAAACATGAATTTATCAGTTTGAATAGTTCAAAACAGCGTTTTTCTATGTTTTTGCAAGTTTAAAACAGCAATTTTATTGTCATTTCTCATTAATCGCCGTTTCGCACGAAAGAAACATGAATTTATCAGTTTGAATAGTTGAAAACAGCGTTTTTCTATGTTTTTGCAAGTTTAAAACAGCAATTTTATCGTCATTTCTCATAAATCGCCGTTTCACACGAAAGAAACATGAATTAGTCAGTTTGAATAGTTCAAAACAGCGTTTTTCTATGTTTTTGCAAGTTTAAAACAGCAATTTTATCGTCATATCTCATTAATCGCCGTTTCACACGAAAGAAACATGAATTTATCAGTTTGAATAGTTGAAAACAGCGTTTTTCTATGTTTTTGCAAGTTTAAAACAGCAATTTTATCGTCATTTCTTATAATCGCCGTTTCGCACGAAAGAAACATGAATTTATCAGTTTGAATAGTTGAAAATAGCGTTTTTCTATGTTTTTGCAAGTTTAAAACAGCAATTTTATCGTCATTTCTCATAAATCGCCGTTTCGCACGAAAGAAACCTGAATTTATCAGTTTGAATAGTTAAAAACAGCGTTTTTCTATGTTTTTGCAAGTTTAAAACAGCAATTTTATCGTCATTTCTCATAAATCGCCGTTTCGCACGAAAGAAACATGAATGTGTCAGTTTGTATAGTTCAAAACAGCGTTTTTCCATGTTTTTGCAAGTTTAAAACAGCAATTTAATCGTCATTTCTCATAAATCGCCGTTTCACACAAAAGAAACATGAATTTGTCAGTTTGAATAGTTCAAAACAGCGTTTTTCTATGTTTTTGCAAGTTTTAAAACAGCAATTATATCGTGATTTCACAAAAAATCCACAGTTTTCGAACGAAAGAAACCTGAATTTATCAGTTTGAATAGTTGAAAACAGCGTTTTTCTATGTTTTTGCAAGTTTAAAACAGCAATTTTATCGTCATTTCTCTTAAATCGCCGTTTCACACGAAAGATACATGAATTTGTCAGTTTAAATAGTTCAAAACAGCGTTTTTTCTATGTTTTTGCAAGTTTTAAAACAGCAATTTTATCGTCATTTCTCATAAATCGCCGTTTCGCACGAAAGAAACATGAATTTATCAGTTTGAATAGTTGAAAACAGCGTTTTTCTATGTTTTTGCAAGTTAAAACAGCAATTTTATCGTCATTTCTCATAAATCGTAGTTTTACACGAAAGAAACATAAATTTGTCAATTTGAATAGTTCAAAACAGCGTTTTTCTATGTTTTTGCAAGTTTGAAACAGCAATTTTATTGTCATTTCTCATAAATCGCCGTTTCGCACGAAAGAAACATGAATTTATAAGTATGAATAGTTGAAAACAGCGTTTTTCTATGTTTTTTGCAAGTTTTAAAACAGCAATTTTATCGTCATTTCTCTTAAATCGCCGTTTCACACGAATGATACATGAATTTGTCAGTTTGAATAGGTCAAAACAGCGTTTTTCTATGTTTTTGCAAGTTTAAAACAGCAGTTTTATCGTGATTTCACAAAAATCCACCGTTTCGAACGAAAGAAACTTGAATTTATCAGTTTGAATAGTTAAAAACAGCCTTTTTCTATGTTTTTGCAGGTTTAAAACAGCAATTTTATCGACATTTCTCATAAATCGACGTTTCGCACGAAAGAAACATGAATTTGTCAGTTTGAATAGTTCAAAACAGGGTTTTTCTATGTTTTTGCAAGTTTAAAACAGCAATTATATCGTGATTTCACAAAAATCCACAGTTTCGACCGAAAGAAAACCTGAATTTATTAGTTTGAATAGTTGAAAACAGAGTTTTTCTATGTTTTTGCAAGTTTAAAACAGCAATTTTATCGTCATTTCTCATAAATCGCCGTTTCACACGAAAGAAACATGAATTTATCAGTTTGAATAGTTGTAAACAGCGTTTTTTCTATGTTTTTGCAAGTTTAAAACAGCAATTTTATAGTCATTTCTCATAAATCGCCGTTTCACACGAAAGAAACATGAATTTGTCAGTTTAAATAGTTCAAAACAGCGTTTTTCTATGTTTTTGCAAGTTTAAAACAGCAATTTTATTGTCATTTCTCATTAATCGCCGTTTCGCACGAAAGAAACATGAATTTATCATTTTGAATAGTTGAAAACAGCGTTTTTCTATGTTTTTGCAAGTTTAAAACAGCTATTTTATCGTCATTTATCATAAATCGACGTTTCGCACGAAAGAAACATGAATTTATCAGTTTGAATAGTTGAAAACAGCGTTTTTTCTTTGTTTTTGCAAGTTTAAAACAGCAATTTTATCGTCATTTCTCATAAATCGCCGTTTCACACGAAAGAAACATGAATTTGTCAGTTTGAATAGTTCAAAACAGCGTTTTTCTATGTTTTTGCAAGTTTAAAACAGCAATTTTATCGTCATTTCTCATAAATCGCCGTTTCACACGAAAGAAACATGAATTTATCAGTTTGAATAGTTGAAAACAGCGTTTTTCTATGTTTTTGCAAGTTTAAAACAGCAATTTTATCGTCATTTCTCATAAATTGCCGTTTCACACTAAAGAAACATGAATTTGTCAGTTTGAATAGTTGAAAACAGCGTTTTTCTATGATTTTGCAAGTTTAAAACAGCAATTTTATCGTCATTTCTCTTAAATCGCCGTTTCACACGAAAGATACATGAATTTGTCAGTTTGAATAGTTCAAAACAGCGTTTTTCTATGTTTTTGCAAGTTTAAAACAGCAATTTTATCGTCATTTCTCATAAATCGCCGTTTCGCACGAAAGAAACATGAATTTATCAGTTTGAATAGTTGAAAACTGCGTTTTTTCTATGTTTTTGCAAGTTTAAAACAGCAATTATATCGTCATTTCTCATAAATCGCCGTTTCGCACGAAAGAAAACATGAATTTATCAGTTTGAATTGTTAAAAACAGCGTTTTTCTATGTTTTTGCAGGTTTAAAACAGCAATATAATCGTCATTTCTCATAAATCGCCGTTTCACACGAAAGAAACATGAATTTGTCAGTTTGAATAGTTCAAAACAGCGTTTTTCTATGTTTTTGCAAGTTTAAAACAGCAGTTTTATCGTGATTTCACAAAAATCCACCGTTTCGAACGAAAGAAACCTGAATTTATCAGTTTGAATAGTTAAAAACAGCGTTTTTCTATGTTTTTGCAAGTTTAAAACAGCAATTTTATAGTCATTTCTCATAAATCGCCGTTTCACACGAAAGAAACATGAATTTGTCAGTTTGAATAGTTCAAAACAGCGTTTTTCTATGTTTTTGCAAGTTTTAAAACAGCAATTTTATTGTCATTTCTCATTAATCGCCGTTTCGCACGAAAGAAACATGAATTTATCATTTTGAATAGTTGAAAACAGCGTTTTTCTATGTTTTTGCAAGTTTAGAACAGCTATTTTATCGTCATTTCTCATAAATCGACGTTTCGCACGAAAGAAACATGAATTTATCAGTTTGAATAATTGAAAACAGCGTTTTTCTATGTTTTTGCAAGTTTAAAACAGTAATTTTATCGTCATTTCTCATAAATCGCCGTTTCACACGAAAGAAACATGAATTTGTCAGTTTGAATAGTTCAAAACAGCGTTTTTCTATGTTTTTGCAAGTTTAAAACAGCAATTTTATCGTCATTTCTCACAAATCGCCGTTTCACACGAAAGAAACATGAATTTATCAGTTTGAATAGTTGAAAACAGCGTTTTTCTATGTTTTTGCAAGTTTAAAACAGCAATTTTATCGTCATTTCTCATAAATTGCCGTTTCACACGAAAGAAACATGAATTTGTCAGTTTGAATAGTTGAAAACAGCGTTTTTCTATGTTTTTGCAAGTTTAAAACAGCAATTTTATCGTCATTTCTCTTAAATCGCCGTTTCACACGAAAGAAACATGAATTTATCAGTTTGAATAGTTGAAAACAGCGTTTTTCTATGTTTTTGCAAGTTTAAAACAGCAATTTTATCGTCATTTCTCATAAATCGCCGTTTCACACGAAAGAAACATGAATTTGTCAGTTTGAATAGTTCAAAACAGCGTTTTTCTATGTTTTTGCAAGTTTAAAACAGCAATTTTATCGTCATTTCTCATAAATCGCCGTTTCACACGAAAGAAACATGAATTTATCAGTTTGAATAGTTGAAAACAGCGTTTTTCTATGTTTTTGCAAGTTTAAAACAGCAATTTTATCGTCATTTCTCATAAATTGCCGTTTCACACTAAAGAAACATGAATTTGTCAGTTTGAATAGTTGAAAACAGCGTTTTTCTATGTTTTTGCAAGTTTAAAACAGCAATTTTCTCGTCATTTCTCTTAAATCGCCGTTTCACACGAAAGATACATGAATTTGTCAGTTTGAATAGTTCAAAACAGCGTTTTTCTATGTTTTTGCAAGTTTAAAACAGCAATTTTATCGTCATTTCTCATAAATCGCCGTTTCGCACGAAAGAAACATGAATTTATCAGTTTGAATAGTTGAAAACAGCGTTTTTCTATGTTTTTGCAAGTTTAAAACAGCAATTTTATCGTCATTTCTCTTAAATCGCCGTTTCACACGAAAGATACATGAATTTGTCAGTTTGAATAGGTCAAAACAGCGTTTTTCTATGTTTTTGCAATTTTAAAACAGCAATTTTATTGTCATTTCTCATAAATCATCGTTTCGCACGAAAGAAACATGAATTTATCAGTTTGAATAGTTCAAAACAGCGTTTTTCTATGTTTTTGCAAGTTTAAAACAGCAATTTTATCGTCATTTCTCATAAATCGCCGTTTCGCACGAAAGAAACATGAATTTATCAGTTTGAATTGTTAAAAACAGCGTTTTTCTATGTTTTTGCAGGTTTAAAACAGCAATATAATCGGCATTTCTCATAAATCGCCGTTTCACACGAAAGAAACATGAATTTGACAGTTTGAATAGTTCAAAACAGCGTTTTTCTATGTTTTTGCAAGTTTAAAAACAGCAGTTTTTATCGTGATTTCACAAAAATCCACCGTTTCGAACGAAAGAAACCTGAATTTATCAGTTTGAATAGTTAAAAACAGCGTTTTTCTATGTTTTTGCAAGTTTTAAAACAGCAATTTTATAGTCATTTCTCATAAATCGCCGTTTCACACGAAAGAAACATGAATTTGTCAGTTTGAATAGTTCAAAACAGCGTTTTTCTATGTTTTTGCAAGTTTAAAACAGCAATTTTATTGTCATTTCTCATTAATCGCCGTTTCGCACGAAAGAAACATGAATTTATCATTTTGAATAGTTGAAAACAGCGTTTTTCTATGTTTTTGCAAGTTTAGAACAGCTATTTTATCGTCATTTCTCATAAATCGACGTTTCGCACGAAAGAAACATGAATTTATCAGTTTGAATAGTTGAAAACAGCGTTTTTCTATGTTTTTGCAAGTTTAAAACAGCAATTTTATCGTCATTTCTCATAAATCGCCGTTTCACACGAAAGAAACATGAATTTATCAGTTTGAATAGTTGTAAACAGCGTTTTTCTATGTTTTTGCAAGTTTAAAACAGCAATTTTATAGTCATTTCTCATAAATCGCCGTTTCACACGAAAGAAACATGAATTTGTCAGTTTAAATAGTTCAAAACAGCGTTTTTCTATGTTTTTGCAAGTTTAAAAACAGCAATTTTATTGTCATTTCTCATTAATCGCCGTTTCGCACGAAAGAAACATGAATTTATCATTTTGAATAGTTGAAAACAGCGTTTTTCTATGTTTTTGCAAGTTTAAAACAGCTATTTTATCGTCATTTATCATAAATCGACGTTTCGCACGAAAGAAACATGAATTTATCAGTTTGAATAGTTGAAAACAGCGTTTTTCTTTGTTTTTGCAAGTTTAAAACAGCAATTTTATCGTCATTTCTCATAAATCGCCGTTTCACACGAAAGAAACATGAATTTGTCAGTTTGAATAGTTCAAAACAGCGTTTTTCTATGTTTTTGCAAGTTTAAAACAGCAATTTTATCGTCATTTCTCATAAATCGCCGTTTCACACGAAAGAAACATGAATTTATCAGTTTGAATAGTTGAAAACAGCGTTTTTCTATGTTTTTTGCAAGTTTAAAACAGCAATTTTATCGTCATTTCTCATAAATTGCCGTTTCACACTAAAGAAACATGAATTTGTCAGTTTGAATAGTTGAAAACAGCGTTTTTCTATGATTTTGCAAGTTTAAAACAGCAATTTTATCGTCATTTCTCTTAAATCGCCGTTTCACACGAAAGATACATGAATTTGTCAGTTTGAATAGTTCAAAACAGCGTTTTTCTATGTTTTTGCAAGTTTAAAACAGCAATTTTATCGTCATTTCTCATAAATCGCCGTTTCGCACGAAAGAAACATGAATTTATCAGTTTGAATAGTTGAAAACAGCGTTTTTCTATGTTTTTGCAAGTTTAAAACAGCAATTTTATCGTCATTTCTCATAAATCGCCGTTTCGCACGAAAGAAACATGAATTTATCAGTTTGAATTGTTAAAAACAGCGTTTTTCTATGTATTTGCAGGTTTAAAACAGCAATATAATCGTCATTTCTCATAAATCGCCGTTTCACACGAAAGAAACATGAATTTGTCAGTTTGAATAGTTCAAAACAGCGTTTTTCTATGTTTTTGCAAGTTTAAAAACAGCAGTTTTATCG